>JASVER010000047.1:6560069-6595940 GCA_030449065.1 Oceanodroma leucorhoa
CCCTCCCGGGCGCACCTGCAGCGGGGGCCGCCGCCGGACGCCCCGCCATGCCGCGGGAGGAGGGGTGGGGGAACGTGTGTGGGGGGGGGCGCCCGCAGAAAGGGGAGAGAAAAGAATAAAACGGGTAAAATCGCGCATGGACGTGGGGGTGAGGGATCCCGGCGCCGCTCGGCCCCCGCCGGGCTGCCCCGCGAGGCCGGGCCGCCGCGACCCGGGCGGGAAGGAGCGCGCCGGGCTGCCCCGGCTGCGGTGCGGGTGGCGGGGGACAGAGGAGGGAGTTTCTGTCCTGCCCCCCCCCCGGAAAAAAAAAAGAAAATTTGTTTTCTATGAGGAAAAAAATCACGCTTTTTAGAAAGGTGGCCTCTCCTCTCACTTTATAAGGTCTTCTCAGAGCGGCCCCAGCGCCGCGCAGCACTGCCCGGGCCGGGGCTCCTGGTGTGCGACGGGGCGAAGGGGGCTCCCGGCAGAGCCCGTGGGGCCCCCCCCCCCCCCCCCGCCCCCCATCAGGGACCGGCAAGCTCCTGCGCGCGCCCTATCCCCTGCCATGCGAAATTTATTTATCTAAAGCATCTAGTAATAATGTAAATGGTTTTAATTGCCGCGTATTTAAGCCATCAAACCAGACTAAAAAAAAAAAATCTGTTAAAATTGGCCCTTTTCCAAGTCATTGACACCATCCAACCTATCCAAGCGGGGTGTCCAAATATGTTCTGATACAGGACTTTTCAACGTACCAGGTGACATACCTCGCTAAACCTGGCTTCTTTTTACGACCCGGTCCCTTTTGTTTGCCTCACGTTTCCCATTCATTCAAAGAAGTTTTAGAAATTCGGGGGCTGGCTTTTTTTTTTTCTTTTTTCTTTTGAGCGGGAGGGAGAGAGTAATGCATGCAAAATATTTAGTTACAACTTCTGCGAAAGGCACCGATCTGTAACAGCATTTTCTACTTTCACAAAGGATTTTCCTGTTACTTTTGTTCCGGTCAAAAAATTTAAAAAAAAAAAAAAAAAGGGCGAAAGAAAAAAAAAAAAACTTGGGGGAGAGATAAGGTCTGGAAAACAATCTGGAATTGCCAGGCTGTTGGTGGGAGCTCTGCGGGGCTGGCGTCAGGAAGTCTGCGCCGCCTTCTATTACTGTTGATCCAGCTTTGTGCAGCTGCACTCAGTACAATTAGCTTGTAGAAACAATCCTGCTGTAGGCAGCCTCTTCCCTTCAAAGTGCTTTTCTATACTGATCCCCTCACATCATGATGCTGGAAATCAAGTCACAAGCCGACCACTGTTTGGCCAACATCATCTGTGGGAATTCATTAACCTCCATCCCAGAGATGCAACAAGAGATTGTTTGTCCAGAACTAAACTTACAGCTTAATATGATGTAGCCCATACAGGAAAAAACCTGTGTCCCCATTTCTTTTTTTTTTTTTTTTGTCTATAACAAGAAACACATTGTGCAGCTTTTTCTCTTTTTTTTTTTTTTTTTTTAGGGGGTGGGGAATGTAGCTGAAACCAGGCATGAGCCGGCTCCTGCTAAAACTTTGCCATCAAACACTTTTTTGGTTCATCGGGCTGCAGTTTCCATAGAAGCAACTTATCCCCGCGATCATCTTGTTGGGTGCACTTTGCAAGCTCATTTCCCGTCTGAGTTTGCTCTGCTGCTCTCAGATGCTGCAGCTGACACATTTCCTCCCCGTGCACTTTGCACCCACCTCATCCTTGCCCAGATGCTCAGGGCTGATTGTGCCTAAAAGGGGGTTTCATCGCACTCTGCAGCTGCCTTGGGGGAAGGGATTTTTTTTTTTTTTTAATTTTATTTCTACTTTCCCCTGCTTCAGTGCTCAGCTCCGTGCCATGCAAGCAGCAGGCCCTCCTTGTTCCCCCCGTCCCCAGCGCTGCAGTCCCGGCTCGCAGGGACGCGGCTGCGGCCGCAAGCCCTCTGCCACGCGCCCGTCGCGTGCTGCTGCGTGTGAACGCTGCCGGTGGCTCGCTCGGACCCCTGGGACACGGCTGCTGTGCACCACGGCTGGGAAGCGGGGCCCTGGGCTGCCCCCGAGCAGCAGCAGGGTGACATCTCCCTGCTCCCGGGGCTATTTGTGAACAACCGTGCTGCTGGGGGCCCGAGTCCTGCTTCCCGGCACCCCCGTGCTGCCTGTGGCCGGGCTCTTCGCGTCCCGCGGCAGCACCTCTCAGGGCAGCAGGGCTGGCATCACTGCTCACCCTCGCTTCCAGGTGCCTCACTTGGCCGCGAGGATGCGCGGCGCGTTGCTTCCACCCACACCACTCTGAACCCCTCTGTGTTCTTCTTCAGGGAACGTATGGATGCACCTTCTCCGAGTCCCATTTCCAAACTCCGTTCTTTTCTGGGCCATATTTGCAAATGCCACGGGTCTGCCAACTGTAAGATCTCTTTTCCTTTCCCCCCACTATGCTTTTGAATAATGTTGCTTTTGTAGAGTATCATTCCCTTCATCCCCACTTCTAAACATCCCTCATCTGCTGCTGTTACATTCCCAAGCTGCGTGGTGTTGGAGGCTTGGGAAGTATTGTGATGAAACATATTTATTTTCTCATTTTTCCTAGACATCTACTTTTTGGCCAAAAGTGTTGGACTACAGGATGGACAAGCCTTTGCTCTGATTCAGTTTTGACATGCTTATCGTTTTATGATCACACTCCCAAACTCTGCTCTTCTGCAGGAATGCCTTTTACTCAGACTGTATTTTCTCGCACCACCCTGCAAAGAGGGGTGTTTCTACGTGAATTGTGTGGTTTTGCCGGGACATTTATATCAAGTCCAAATTCAGACACTTCAGTTCTAATGTTTTCTTCTGTTTTGTAGGGTTTCTCATTTCTGTAAGTAGGACCAGTGCCCTGAAGGCATTTCTATCTAAACTGCCACTTGCAAAGGGCTGTTGCTTACCTGATACTACTTGAAGAATACTGCCCTGAAATCTTTCTGAAAGCAGCATCTCTCTGGCATAAGAAGTGTTACTGGGGTGAGGTGTATTAAATCCATGTATTAACTCTTACCTCTTTACTCAAAAGCAAGTACATTTCTTTTTTAAAATCTTCAACTATTTTACTAATGTAATGTCTATGTTTTAATTGTTACGTAGTGTGTCTTCTAGAAGTGCTTATCGTGAACCAGTTAGGTGGCTCTCTAACTTACGTGGTTGTGCTAAAATCTGGGATCAAACAAGTTCCCTTCTTAGCGTATGGCTTACATAGCAGATGGTTTTCATCTACCGTAGCTTTTCTAGTGATACCTTTAAATTAGTATAGGTCTAAAATGTTGCAAATTTTGTACACCCCAATAATTCTCTGGAAAATCCATTTAGAATAGAAAAGGGAGAGGGGCCGGGCAGGAGGTTACTGAGACTACCTCACACGTGCTAAGGAATAAACCAAGCAATAAAAAATGGGCTTATTCTTTCTTTTGTTCATTATCTGGCTGGCTGGTCCAGCTCCCCTTGGCCTCTCACTTTGGCCTAACTTTGATTTTTAGGTACAGGCCTGTGGGAATAAGATCACAAAATGCTTGGCTTAATTTCACTGGAAAAAGGAGGGATTGGGAATTGGATTGGTGGAAAATCTGCTCCAGGTATGGTTTTAAACATACACACTCCCCCGTCAAATTGAAAAATTATGATAATTTCAAGTATAGATGCATTTGTATAGTATGGTCTGTGCGTTTGTTCTTGCTCAGTAATAATGTTTCATGAACACAGAGAAGAAATGGAGTCTATACTGCGACTGTCATCTAATTGTTGGTGAATCTATAATCTCGCCTTCTTGTTCACTTCAGGCAGAATACCTCAGTTACGTGATGGAAAGCCTTGTGGTATTAAGCAGGCAGTACTAATTTAGTGCTTTGCCAAAGCTATTGTTACTGGTTATGTTAGGGCAGGACCCACAGCATTCTCAGTCCTGTTTAACTAACGTATAGAGCAAAATTTTCTATGGTTGGGAGAGMCTAATTCCACTCAGGGTTTGGATACTGGAAGTGCAGCTTAGCAAAACGTGTGCACCACATCCCAAATGCAAGTGCATCCTCACGAATCCTGCTGAACCACGTGAGTTCCAGTGAAGTTTCCTAGGCTGTTAAAACTTYGCTGCTTTATAGGCCCAGAATGAGCATTATCTAGGTTAAGCTGACTTTCTTAGTGACTGTTGCCTGCATAAACCCACCTGGGAATCACAAAATAGGTATGTGTCTAAATCTCTTGAGAGGCCTGGTCCAGGAGGTGTGCTCAGATCATGCTTAAACGCACATTGACAGCATGGAGCTTAGCACAAAGCGCAGCAGCTGTAGCTGCCGGAAAGTTCAGGGGGAGAGAAGGAAAAGAACTGCTGCTTTTTTATCAGCAGTTTTTCTCGTGAGAGCACTTGCCCTGGAAGTGAGAGACTCAGATTCAATGTTCTCCTCATCAGATGATATAAACTCCCTCCTGCTCGCAGAGCACCCCTAAYGACCAGAGTAAGATAAGGCTAAGGTGGAGGACACACACCCATCCTGTTCAAGCTTGCCATGGTAAAGAAACAGATGCAAATTTCAAAGGGCCAGAGGGATTATAAACATGAGGGAGCCTGACACTGTAGCTCAGGGGTAAAGGCATCTCCTGGATGTCAAGAAGCCTGAACGCTGGGCCTGGCCTGGCAGACTCACCCATTCTTGAGGGTGAGGTTCATCTCACCTTATCTTAGCTACTTAGAGGTTTGGCGGTTCGTCTCTTTATAGTCAGTGGGAAGAGAGAACGAGACACCTGCAGAGAGTGATTCATTCTGTGCCTGTTCGACACCTCTCTCCGGATGGAACGAATCTCCTCGCTGGGGGCCATCGCTCCCCATCAATTCTCGGCAGAAGCTAGACAACSAATTTCAACCAGAAGCCTGACTTGTACATGCCAAGTGAGGTGAACTCCACTGTAGATGACTAATTTTTCTCATTCGTCATACCCGATTTTAGCCTTTAAAAATTGGGTATGTAATCAAAGTTAGTCATTTGAGTTCTGTCTATGTACATCATTCCTTCCGTTGGGAGGCCGGAGATGGATAGCTGGGGTGAAATGTCCTGGGATGATGTGTATCTTTCTCTGAGCCTGTAGAGCCTAAAGGTCATGGGTGCCCCTGGTTTGCACACGTGAATCCTGGTGCTGGGTGTCTGAAAGTTAAAAGTGTGGAACTGYTAAATGTCATTGTGCAAACTCCTTTTGTGGATGGTTTAAGTGACTAGAGGCACTACTACCATTTTTAAGAGAGGAGCCAGTTGCATAAAAATATGCATAAAAAATGTCTGAAGTATAAAGAGGCAACAACTGGGATTTTCAGAAAGCTGAAAGGCTCCTTATTTAAATCAAAGAAAGTTAGGTACTGTGGAAAATATCACTAAGTGTATATTGCATTTTATGCACTTGCATACCCAGAAAAATCTGTCTCTAACTTCTAAAACTGGAGGTTGGATGCCTTTAAAAATGTTACCTTTAATCCTAGCCCTGAAGACATAAGCATGTAATTCTCAGTTTCAAAAAGCGTAGTTTTTCATTTTTGATAATGTGGAGTAGTGCTGGGGTGTACTACAGGATAAATCCCAAATATGTACCTCATTGTTTCATCAGAGATCAGCAAAAGGTCACCCAGCCTTCTTATCAGATTACAGGAGTGCAAGTGTTTTTTTGTRCTAGTCTAAGTTTGGTACACATAGATTCTTTGCAAATGGATGTTTGCAGGAAAAGACAAGCTATGTGTTTTTATAATTTAATATTTGTCAAAGGCCGTCAAAGGGTTACGTCCAGTCATTTTGCAAAATTTAGATTGTAGAGGCAGTGGTGGACAATAAGTGTCCAGTTTGGCGAAATTAAAGTCATRTGTTCTCCTGATGGGTTTTTAGCTACAAATACAGTTGGAGATGATTCCACCACATTGCTCATGTCAATCGCTCCATAAGGCTGAATGCCTTCAACTATTACAAAACACATGCTTGAAAAACCCTTGTACTTTTTTTATCAAAATACTGAAACTATATGTGCACCCAAGATGTTTAAATTTGGCAATGTAAAAGTAATTGKGAATGGACTCAAAATTAAATTACTTAAGGCCTCAAGCTGTTTTTTCCAGCACAGACAAGAGGTCTGAAAACAGTAAAAGGATGTGCACACTTCTTAGAATATTTTGGGCCAGAATGAAGCAGCTGGTTTATACCTAGCTGAGAATCTCAGTTGTTCTCCGTTGAACAGTCAGAATTTGGACTTTGCAGTTTCTTAATTTCCTCCCTTCTCACTCTGCTTTGTTTTCACTTCAGTAGCAACAGKTTTGTGCTCCTTATTCTCTTTC
The DNA here is from genome assembly GCA_030449065.1 of Oceanodroma leucorhoa. NCBI lineage: Eukaryota > Metazoa > Chordata > Aves > Procellariiformes > Oceanodroma > Oceanodroma leucorhoa. The sequence goes on from JASVER010000047.1 coordinate 6,566,399, forward strand.
ACAGCTCTACAGGTCTCTTGGCTCTGGAGATGGGATTCACCTCACTTGACTTAAGGCATGTGTCTGGTTGATATCTACATCTAAGCCTGTCTTTCAAGACTCCGTTTACAGACAATTGAGAAAATCATTGCTTCTGTGGTGACTTACTTCTTCCTAATACAGAAGTCTAAAAGACTCTTAACTCTACCCTGATACCCCCTTGACTTGTGAGTCCAGCTGTCATTAGCCCAGCCAGCACATGGTTTAACTGGACACCCTGGTCTTGTGGATGGTCTATGCCAGTGTCGGTTCTCAGACTTTCTCGACTATTCTCCAAATTTTTTTTTTTTTGTGTGTGACTTGACACATTTTAATTGAAACACTTGACAGCACCGAGAAAATGAGCAGTGACTAATACACTTTCACCAAGAACAAGTTCTTCCTCTGGTCTTGTGGAGTACGGGGGATTTACAGGCCACATTGTGTAACCTCTAGGCTAGATGCTCGTAGTTGTAAGCTTTGTGCATTTCTGCGGCATAGTTCAGCCTGTTGTTAGCTGTGGTAATCTTGCAGGACTGCTTAGTCGTTTGCGGCGTAGATGCGACTTACATAGTGAGGGAGGTTGCTTTCTGTAGGAGCCCTGCCTCAGTTATTGTAGAAGGTATGCAAAGGGTTGTGAAAGAGGCAAGACGCTCCCATAAAACAGCTGAATTCTGCTGTGGAGGACTTAATTCAATCCATGCCTCTGCCACAAAGTTTTTTGTGAGATGATGGACAAGTCATTTAAAGCAGACTTTTGTCAGGAGACTGTTTACCACATGGGAAGTCAATGGGAGTTGTTCCTAAATATCTAAAGTGTAATGAAAATGCCAAGCACTGTGAAGTAACAGGTCCCATCTATCACAAGCTTGGCAGCCAGAACTAGAGTTATTAACCAGTACATTTTCTGGTCAGCTGGTTCACAAATGACCATTAGTTTAAAGTTAACAGCTTATAATTTTATTTATTTTTTTCCTTGAAAAGGGACTATCCCTTTTGAGTGTAGGACAGAGTATATTCTAGTAAGTGTGGGAGATGATTCTGGGTGGCAGAAGTTCATTGTAATAAGGGACATTCCAATCTCCTTTCCAGTAAGCTTTTCAGGGCCCATAGGTTGCTTCTAACTCCTGCTCTCCATCTGGGAACTCGCAAGATGGTGCAGAGCCAGTAAGGTGACTATCAGGGACCAGGTGATGCTGACAGAGAGGGGGAGAAGAAAGACAATGCTGGGTTGGTTGGCTTGAGAATGATGGGGCTGGAGGACCAGAGAAAGTACCAGTCACAGCTGGATGAAGACTTGGAGCTGGAACAAGGAAGTCTAAGGATTAAAGAGGAACAGGGGAGAAGGAGAATTCAAGTTTCGGATCTCTATTCTTTGCTTTAGGTTTCTTTTATTTGAAATGACGAGCCAAAATAAGCAACACTATCCAGAAGGTGAATGCTTCTGAAGAAGTTTCCTGTATTTCTGTCTCCTGTTATAAACCGGACAGCTTGTGAATAAACTGCGGTGCTTTTCACCCTAGCTAGATCGATTTCCTAGCTTATGGGAGATACAGGTTCAAGACTGATCCAATGAGGTCCTTATAACCCTCACATAAGAGACACTCCAGAAGTGGCGATTTGGGACATTCACCTGGTGCAATGGAAATTCTGAGTTGCAGCCTGAACTGGGAAGAATGGGTTATGAAGCCTTGGTTTTTGACAGGCCTTTTAAACATCAGACCATTTCTCTAAGAATTCCCTGAGAAAATATTCAGGAGAATACTCTTGTTTTTTTTCTGAAGCATGGTAGTAAGACTGCTGAAATCTTCAAAAGTTTCACAAGATGGGAAAAATAATTCTTCCTGTATCCACTCAGTACCGTTTGGGGTACAGGATCTTTCCATAGGATCCAGCATCACTTTAAAGACATATCTGATGTTAAAATTCTGATTAATATTTGGGGGTATTTGACTATCTTTGCAGAAATTTAGTACAGCGTGGCCGTGTTCTGATTCAATGATTTTGCCTTTTTTATGTGAGCTTCTGCTTTGTTTTCAATAGTGTTTGTATAGATTCTATCAAGGAAAAATAAACGTCATGGGAAAGTTTTAGGTAATTTTTTTGTTGTCTGGGTGTTTTTTGCTGTAATGCAGATGTTCCTTTTTTAAACCTGGCAAAGGCATTGTCGTTTGGGGAGATGATACTCTCTGCTCTATACTGAGAGCAGCAACACACCTTGCAGATTGTCTTAGGGACCAATCTGCAGTATGCCAATTGCTCTCTTTTCTGCTATTTTGGTGGTGTTTTGTGGAGTTAAGTGCATGTATATAAGCTGCAAATGTACATTCCTGTATAGAATAAGCAGGCTGTCTGTGTGGATCAGCTGTTACGGGGGTGGCTGTGGGTAAGACATGAAACAGGCCGTGGAAACTCCTTTGATGGAGATTCAGTAGTCTTGATGCTTTACGCACATGGAGCCTTGATGCAAAGCCAGTGAAACCCAGGAAGACTCTCCCTGTCAGCTTCACAGCTTTGGATCCAGCTTCAGGTGTGTTTGTGAATGTATATGAGGGGTTTAGTTGGTATTTGGCTAGTATAGCAGTTGCCCGTGAGAGTGGAGAGGGAATTTGTTTCACTGCTATGGGTTGGCAAGTGAATTTTATCTGAAGCTTTCCACTTGCATGTAGCCAGCCTGCTCAGGTTCTAAATARATTCTGCCCTCAGACTGTAAAGAACAAGATAATCACTTTATGTTGTGTGCTTGAGAGCTAAATTATTTTGAAAGTCTGAAATTAGCAGATGAGGAGGACTTTATTTGCCAAATACATTCAGAAGCAGCTTGGGAAACCTGTCAGAGCCCAGCTTTAACTGCTTAACTAGTGACTGTTCGACTTAATAGCTCTCAAGCATACTTACAGTATGAGGGAGGCCAACACAAAATCCCAGGATGCATGAGATTTTCTTCCAGACAACAAAAAATGCCATCAATTCACAAACCAGATAGCTGAAGAGGAAAACCTGCACCTACAGCCACTAACCTCACATTACATCCTGTGTGCTCCAGGCGAAAAAGAACTTTGCTCTGTTTTCGGACTCTCTTTATCCATTCTTTCCAGCTCTGTTAACTTAGTGCATTGCTGAACGTGACCTTTGCTCTGCAAGCGATGCCGGCCTTTACCATGCGTTAGTCCTTTTTCCCACCCAGATATCTTCATGCTTTCCTGCATCCTATCCTCCATGAGTGGAACAAAGGTCTGGAAAATTCTCTCCAGCTGTTCCCCTTCAAATCACTCCTTAAGATGCACTTCGACCCTGATGCCTATAGGGCATTGCTGATAATAGCTAGGCAGAGTGGAAGTTAAATTGTTTTCCAGGCAGCCTATGTGAAAACATGCTCACGTGGTTTCTACTGTGGTTTTACTATCATCAACCCCTTTCCTGCTGGGGAGGACAAGGCCATAATGCCCTTTTAGTAATCACCAGCTGTCATTGGAAGCTGACGTAGATAAGAGCAGCTCTCAGCTCTGCTGCTTGTTACCTTCCCTCTCCTTCAGTCACAACTCTACCAGTTTGCTTTTTAGCACCATGCTTCTTTCATTCTTCATGACTCGCACATCTGTGAATTTAGCTCTCTTGCCTCCTTGAGGGACTGATGCAGAGTCCACCCTTTCAGAATATGTTAACACATCCTGGCTCCCAGCATCAAAGGTCCGTTTTTGGGGGGGGTGGCTTTCTTGCACATGGAGCCACACATCTTAACCCTTTAGAGTGGCAGAAGGCTTCCTTCCCAGTTGCTATTTCTTGCCTAACTGCATATGGAAGGGGCAGGCATCCTGGCTAATCAGAGCTTCAGACAGACAGTTCTTCGAATTGTTTTAAGGCTTTTAATTAAAGCTGTAGGCTCCAGCATCATGTGGCAGAGAGCCAGTATCAGTCATCTGACAATAGCCTTCACCATCTACCAACAATAAGGGAATTCCTCGGCGTATGCTCCAGGGGCTTCTGAAATGCTGTGAACGGGTGAGATTGCTGTTTGCAAAGCACCCTGCAACATTCAGCCTTGCAGGTCTGCTGATTTTTAAATTATATAAACAAAACCCTATAAGCCCCACGTAGCACAAAGATACTGACTTCTGTTTATACTGTCCGGATCACAGATGCTGAGCATGAATGCATGAACAGTCCTTTTGTATGGTGTTTGACACTCTCTGCGGCTGTCTGCACTGTTTTTTAATATACAGAATCCCTGATTCTCCACTGCCTTGCACCCTGTCTATTCATTCTCACCCCTGTGAAGTGAGGGTAAAACACTATCAAAACAAAATGGTACCATTTTGCATGTTTTCCACTCAGTTTGTACAGGTGTAAATGACTACAGAAAGAACGGGGCAGAGCAGAACCTGACCCGCAGTCTGTCTCTCAGTGCGTCAGGGGTCTTGAAGTGGGGGGATGACAGAACAAACACAAGCTGTTACCTTGCCATTTTTGCTAATGTTTTAAAATCAGGCAGCTTGCAAGGATGACAGATGCAAAAGTCAGGCAGTCCTTAGTTCCTGTAGTCCTCACGTGATGTCTTCTCCTAGAGCAATAAAAGTGTTACCCGTGGCATGGATAGGTGCTTATGATAGCTGGTATGGGAGCAGTTATCAATGAAAGTCATCTTCCCCAGTTGTTTAGCTGTTGCATTTAGTACTGGAGAAAGAAAAATCCTCTGTTCTTTCTGCTGTTTTTTATGTTACCTTAGCTTTTATAAACCATTGTAATGGAGAGTGAGCTCTTCAAGCTGTGGTAAGCCTGCTGCTTTGTCTCCTGGGTCCTAGACATGAGCAGCACTGAATATTTTTAATTTTTTTTTATAATTTTGTCATTATAGCAACAGAAGACTGTAGTCATCCTAACTAATTTTCAGTCATCCTCTGATACTGCCTGACACAGCTCTGCAAGAAAGCACCCAAGCCTTCTTGCAAAAAATGGTAGCTCTTTCCCCTTCCCATCTTTCTGTTTACACAAAGCCCAGCTCTCTGACACCTTCCTCACTTCCCTGAAGCACACTGGACCATCCTAGCCCAAGTGCCTGTTTTTACCACGACATGGAATTTCAATTTATTTATGACTCGTTGATAAGATATCGCTATTACCTCTTTGCCGGATGTCCTTCATAAATATATATCCTGTCTACTCTGGGCCCCAGACTGCCTCAGCTTTCTCTTTGCTTATATGATTTTTCTACTTCCAGAAATCCTGTCCAGTTACTCCTTCAGCTGACACTGTTACCTGCTCCGAATGCTAGTTTCAGGCTGCCTGTGTACTTTTTTATCACCTTAGTGGTTCCTACAGGTAGGAGGTAAAGCTTCAAGAGAAGGGCCTTGACTCTGCAGTGTCTTCTGTAGTCAGTGGGTTAGCACTGCTCTGTGCCCTACKTCTGATAACCTTCCAGATGTTGCACAGCGCTGTTTTTAAGCGCATTCTTTACATGGGAGGATAAGAAAGTCAGTAGATACTGTGGCCACAAAATAGAAAGTAATAGAGATACAATACACTTCACCATTAATGAAAGAAAAAAAATGTTGGATTGCACCAAAAAAAATCCACCCTCCCTTCAAAAAAAAAAAWAATCAAAAGCTCTATACGGATAAATACTGGCAAGATCTGAATTGAATGCATGTTACATAGGCTGTTGTGGTAGGTAGGAATAATGGGCAGAAGTTAAAGTCTCTTTTGAAATCAGAACAGTAAATATTTTTGCTTATCTTCAATTGAAATCTCAACCTTACCATTGCATTAACATATCCACTCATTTTTAGAAACTATGTGAATTTTCATGACTCATTTGAGTGCTCTGTAACTATTTGTATGCAAATGTGACTCATTAAACATTCTCACAGTCACACACTTTACCCTCCCATTGGAGTGCATGCACAAACAGGAGTGGTGGTGCTCCTTCTCCTTACAAACCTTACCTTTCCGTAACAAAATCTTGAGCCTTTTTCACATTTATGATAACATTTGAAGAAACACTTGTGCCTGTAATTTCAGAATTGCTTTAAAATGGAAGGACTCAAAAACAGAAATAAAAAAGCACTTCGTATCAAAAAGCATTTTTGTTAAAATGCCGAGTTCTCACATCTAAATTTAAGAGGTTTGAAAAGGACTACACATTTTCTTCTAACTTTCAGAAAAAAATGTAAGTTCTGGCCTGAGAACAAGCATGAGAAAGTTCGGCTGAAAGGTAATGAATCCATCAATGCATGCAGAGACTTAGAATGAAGTTGTCATCTCAACCATAGCTAGAACAAACACAGCTGATGAATAAATGTATATTGGCTAGAATAAATACAAAGTGTAGTGCCAGATGTGGTCAGTGCAGAATGCAGAAAGGCAGTAAACTGAGTAAACATCAAATGAAGGATTAGCCTTAATTGTGAGGAATCAATTCCAATGAGAAACAGAACTGGGGATCTCTTTTGCCCAAAAGCAGTTGAGGTGCCTTTCTAGCTAGAAGAGAAGCTGCCTGATCCATCACAGCTTTCCCATTTGAGGCTTGTCAGCAGCAACCTGCTGCATACAACATACAGTTCACAGGCTGCCTTTACTTCTGARTATCTCTGGCAGGGTTGTAGGCTTTACAGCCCAGCAGATCTGGTTTGCAGCTTTTGTCTGATTTTCCAGAATGCACCTTTCTATCCTCCGTAAACATCCATAAGACCTTCTGCAGCAGCATCCCCTGCAATGCAGTCACACAGGGTGTCTCTTTGTCAGTGGTAGGAAGTATGTTTTTATATTTCAGTGTCTCACAAAGCCCAAATGACTATAATGGAGTCTTCCAGAGTTACTTGTTCAGAAGCAAGGTTTTTGGAGTTCAGATGAGACACTTCACACAGATGTGTCGACTCCCTGTGTTTGTGTGCTTCTCAAACTTTTGGGCTTTCCAGATTCTTTTAAAAAGATATTTCCAGTCCTTTTTCTACTAAAGTAACCCTTGAAAATATAAAACAATTATAAATGTTAATTGTGCATTGGACATTCACCCCTCTCAAACCCACCAAAACTATGGTGACTCTTCTGCTGTCTGTCAGAGGTCTACTGTGTCCCATGAAACTTATTTAAAGAGAAGCGCCCTAAAATCATCTTATATATTTTTGTGCAGTTTTATTGTAAGTAAGCGTGGGATTCACCTCACGGATTAAGACACCAACRTTCAGAGGCTTGATTTAGTTGCCCACATGTAGGAGTCCAGCACTATTTGAAGTGCTCAAGTCTCCCATCTGGACTCCAGCTGCTGCTCCATACTGGTAAAGAAGTCCCATACGTGGTGTGCCATCCTTGCCAGCCCTGCATGGATTTCTTGGACACCCAATTGCACCTCAGATGACACCAACTGTAGTCAGTGAACATCTAATCAGTACACGCAGAGCAGTTTCCAGGGAGTGTCTCGCCAGCTGCCCAAACGTACATGTCTGTTTTTTAGTCAGTTGAATGGCTCTGTAGCCTTTGGCCACTAACTCACAGATTGACACCTACAGATAGACACTAAAATTGTTTCTCTTATTCCAGGAGCTAATTTCCACCCACCGTGCCTTTTTGGAATGTCCCTGCGCAGCCAGCACAGGAAGAAAGTGCTGARCTGAACCAGAGATCTGTTACGTTGGTCTACAGACAGGCCAGCGCATACCCAACTGTGCACCAGCTCGTGTGCCCTGTGACACCCTGCTGGTTCTCAAATGTTTTGCTTATTTGGAACTTTTTGTCTGTTTATATCTGCCTCTGGTGTTGCTGCCGTTAGTAAGCAGCCCTGGCACAGGTACCCGGGCTCTGCTGTGGTTGCAGTTAATGTGGCTAAATAGCTAAATGCGAGTGAACTCAAGTATCTTCTCGCTGACACACCTCTGACTGGTAGCTGGATGATCAGTTGGAGACCAACTAAGATTTTCTAAGGTGACATGAAATTAAGCAAGTTGCAAAAGATGTAAACAAACTGTAAAGAAGAGAAAGTAGGGGCTTGGTACCTGACCCAGCTGTGAGTTCCAGACTGATGCCTAACCTGCCAACGTGAAGATCACTGCAGGATCAGGTCTTACGAAGGAAGCACTCCCTCTTCTCTTAATGACAGCATCATTAGTAGTGCAGGTATATAGATCTCTTAAATTAATAGTGCAACAGATTGTTCCTGCTGCACTTAAGCAGTTCAATATAACAGCCACAAGCCAAAATATTTGCAAGTTTGTGAACTTCAAAGCGAACTTTGCTTCTTTCTAAAGAGTCTTACAAACAACTAAGCATATGTTGTCCCACCTCATCTTTAAAGAAATTACAAAAGAATATATACAGCAGGCCTGAAATTCCTGCCAGTCCTTCATCTCAATTTTCTTGGCATATTGGTAAGGAATCTGGATATTGAAATTTACTGTTAATGAGTACCTGATTTTATGGATGTGTTCTTGTTCTGTGCACTAATGCTTATCTCAACTGTTTGTGCTCTTACAGAAGGCCAAAAAAGACACCTAGAAGATAAACGCTGAAGTAACCAATGAAATATTTTGCTACTTTGTTTTTTTTTTTAGTTTGGAAAGTGTGGGTGGTCATTAATTGACCTAAATTTCTTTATTGATTTATGTATCAGTTGATTATAATTCTACAAATTATCTGCAATCTTCATTTCAAGGGCTTGACAGCTGCAGGAAAAATAGGTCTCCTGTGGCTTGTGATGGATTAAATGTAGAGGCAGCAAATATTAGGGAGCTGTTGGTCAATGCAGACAAAAGCTGCAGGTAGTAATTTGATTGGAAACAATGATGTGGATGAAGTGTACCTAAACACAAACGTCAAGTGGAAAGCAAGAATGTAAAGAAGTGGCAAGGGCAGCATCTCCAGAATGGAACAGATGAGGGGAAGCTGAAAACACTTGGCTAGAAATGAAAAAAAATCAAACCCCACCAGCAGCAGGCAGGAGGGATTAAAAGAAGTGAGATAAAAAATAGAAATGCTGTACACTTACTGCTGAGAATCACTGAGAATTTCCAAGAATCACTAAGTGGCTGTTGTTGAAAGCTGGACTAAAAGCAGGGGAGGTGAAAAGTCGGAGGACTCTGAGGGGAGAGTAGAAGAATGTGTCTGTCCTTTGAAAGACAAAAGCAATGATTTCTGCTGGTTTCATCAGAGCAGAATTGAACCCTGTGTGAGCTGTGGAGAAAAAAAATCAATGTTTTTATCTTGTTGTGGTCCTAAATTTACACATGTGATTCATATGATGTTATACATTCTGTAAATTGAGTGTCTATACTTAGGAAAATTTTCAGGACTGAAGACCCTGCAATGTCTTTCCTCCTTCCTTCACTGGTAACGGCATAGTCTCCTCCGTACTTTGTGCTTTTGTACCTCAAACCCCAGCTGATTCTAGCTGGGAAAATGTTCTAGCCTCTATGTCTCTTAGCTCGTGTCGTCTTCTGAGGGGCTAGCAAAGCTGTTCTTCATGTTGGAGATTTTTTTCCAGCTCAATAGTAAAACTGGAATTAACTGATTAACTTGCTGCACCAAATCCCTGTGTATGTGTGAAGTAGACGCCGTTTCACCCAGGGCGGGATGCACTGAGCAAAGCTGTAAAGGATTCTGCCTTCCCTTACAAACTCCTGTAAGTCTGATTCCAACCAAAACTATGTTTTCATTATTTTTTTCATTCATTAGAACTCTAATAAGTGTAATAGAGGAGCAAAGTGTCTCTAACTCCTGGGAGACGGGGAAGGGAATTTTTTTCCTGTCTCGTGTAGTGTCACTAAATCAAACCATCCATACCCCGAGTACAGAAGTTGCAGTGAAAGCACTGTTACAGGAATGCAAGAAGGAGCTGGAATACAGGTTTCCACCTGCAAGTATAGGTCTGGTTGGCTGAGGAGACAGATTTACCTCTTTAGTTCCTCCTCACCCTCTYGCAATTAGAGCAGTGCTACATGCAAGCAGGGCTGAGCAGCTCTGACCAAGGAATAAACACCGTGCAGACGAGGTGCCAGCATCCCATTTCAAATGAGCGGTCTTTTCCCTCCATCAGCATTACCTTTGGCATACATCTCCAAAGGTTTGTAGTTAGGTGGCACACAGGGAGATATTACATCGCAATCTCAGAATATTAGGTGTAGTGATTTTGTAAATACTTTGTGTGAGCTGTTCACGGAGGTGAATGCTTGTATAGTGGGTTAAAAGACTTTCAAGCACGTTGTATTGTTCTTCATAGTAGCCTATAGGAAATAGCAAGCAGGGGAGATGCATAATACCCAGATAATAGATAAGCAATCTCTTTGCAAATATTGGGGAAACAATTGCAACACAATGCAATACATCCATGCCCCAGGCTGCATTTAAACAGCTATTCTGCCTGAGTTGGGAATAAAGAGGTCTAAAGTGCATTGAATAGTTAAAAAGCTCTTTCCAAGAAAGGATGAGATCAGTTGTCAGTAGGTGTCCCAGACACAGAGAATGCCCAACTTCTTTAGCATCCRTCCTCAGAGACTCGGAGCAATCCTCACCCGCACTGAGGATTTGTCTCCCTCTCCCYTCTGCCCTCCGCTGCTCTCCGAGGGGTGAGGCAACATCTCAGCTCTTTGCTATGCAGGAGAGCTTCATTTTAACCAACTTGGAAACTCTGTTGTCTGGAGAGAAGGAGACATACTGCTGTGGAGACGGCATGTGTGATTTCTTGAGGATGCTAATTACATTTCCTTTTCATAACTGCCTGGTGCCAAAGGGCATGCAGAAAACCTTGATAGAAACCATCCATTTGGTGTGGGAGGCTGCCACAGCGGCCTGCCGCAGCAGGACTTACCAGGACTTGAAACTCGCCTGGGCTTTGGTCTCAGTTCCACATTTTTGCTGCAGCAGTTGTTGCGTCAAGGCCCAGTGTCACTTCGCAGGATGGGGTCCTGTCTGAGTTCAGAGGGACCAGAGAGGCCCATAGGTAGCGTGGTATTTGTCTTTGCTCCGTATGTGCTGCTTGAACAGTTAACATTATGTTGGGTGGTAGAAACTTTAGTTAACTTGAAAGCTAAAGTGTGGACAAATGGAGTGGGCTGACTCTGACTCAGCAGCTGCTTTTCATGGGTAGGTAAAACAAAGTCATTGCGGGAAGGGTATTCTTTTGCATAATCTATAGAAGTTCCATATGTTTTTTCTTTGCAGTGTTTCTTTGCAGATGTTATTTCTTCTTGCATTTCTTTCTATTTCTATACAAACAGAAAGATTTTTTTTCTCAAATTGCCGTAAGTATTTTAAGGATGTTGTACATGCTCCTCAAGTGCTCCTTTACTCTTCGTGGGACTGTTGTCATGCATCCCAGCACAGGTTCGGATGCACCCAGGGCAGTGTTTCTGAGTAACTGTGCTGGTGGAGCTGTCACTGTGCCCTGCAGCTGCCTAGCCCTCCGGAGTTAAAAGTATAGAAGGAATATCCTCAGACTTGAACCTTTGTATCCTTAAATATGACAGACTTAAAGATGTCAGGATTAAAGACATGTTTGTTTGGCTAGTCCCACTAATAATGGCTACTTCTGAGTTAATTCACCCATGAGAAGCACCTGTGTCCTACCAGTATTTTTTGTTGCTCCTTTTCCAAATGAGTTACAAGTACATCTCGAGAATCATGATGGTGCACCTTATTGCACTAAGCACAGACAAGAACACTTTTCCCCAGGAACTAATCCAGCACAGATGCTGTCACCTAGTTATACTGCAGCATCTAGTTGAGGTATCAGTGGCTATATGTGGCCCCACATCTCCCAGGGGGTTGTCTCATACCCAGTTGGAGCAACCTCATAAGACAACCATAAATTGTTGCTCACTTGTACAGTGTGTCTTCTATTACTGGAGACATTATGAAATATTTGTGTCGGATGAGAATAAGAAATCTCACAGTTTCTGCTTCAAAGCTGTTCCTGATTCTCTATGAGATGGTCTTATGCTCCATCTACCTTTAGACAGCTTTACTTTGAATAGCAGGTCCATGTTTGATGCCAGTCTTGGCAGAGCAGCCCTGCAGTCATTGTTTAAGTAGAAGGAACACTGAGCTCAAGGATCTGAGTCATGGCTGAGTGACATTCGCAGGATGTAAAAAAGAACTTGGGAATGGCACTATCTGTGTCAGATCGATGTCCAGCTGCCCAGGTGTTCTGTCTCCAAAAGCAGAAACAGGAGATGTTATTTAGGAAGGCCATACTAGCTTAGCCAGTTTCTGCGGTTCATTCCCCTTGACTTCCCTAGCACCCAGAACAGTTTTATTAGGGATATTAGAGTGTAGCCCTGCTTAGCCCTTTCAGTACCTGCTTATAGACTCTTGGTCCATCGAGTTATCTAATATTTTTTTATGATCTTACAGATGCAGTCTTCCTCCACAGCCTTCTGCATCAGCAAGTTCCAGAAGTTCACTAGGTGCTGTGTAAGGAAGTACTTTTACCTCTTTTAAATCAATCTCCTACTAGTTTCATCAAGTGACCTCTAGTTCTAGTATTGCAAAAGTTGTTGAAGAGTTCTGCTTTCAGCTGTTCTACCACCTTTGTGATTCTACAAACCTTACTTATATTCCCTCTCTYAGCTACCTCCTCTCCAAATTGGAGCCCTAATCTTTTTTAGTTGCTCATTCCTTCATAGAGCAACTGCTCTATCCCTTGGATTGTTTTAGTTGCCATTCTCTGGACATGCAATAACTACTCCATCCATCTTGAGATGCAGGGACCAGAACTGTGAAGAGTACTCAAGATTTGAGGAGGATACCACAGAGAGTTTCTATAAGAAGACTCTTTAGTCACTTGCCCCATAAATCCACTGTAACTCTGATCCTGAGCCGTTGTCTGTTTATAAGCCATACTGCTTCCCTCCAAGTTACGGAGTTGGATGGATGTTATTCTAGGGTGCAGGAGGGGGATCGTGTGTGCCACATCTCTCTGCTTTCCAATCCAAAATGCTAGAGTCTACCAGGACACAGCGTTGACTCACACAAAAAAAAGTATTGGGATATGTGCCGACGAGAAGCGGAGTACATATTGACAAACCTTCTCAAAAACCTGCACTAACTGTAAGTAACTAAGTGTTCTCTTCTCTTTAGTCAGTATGGCTAACCTTGGACATACGCATCTATAATGATACCTGGTTTTATAGATCATATTTGTTCAAGTACATTATTATTATAAGAAAGACATAGTTTTCCAATAAAGCTACCTTGTGTTGTCATATCAAGGCAGTACCTACATATTCATTGCAGATGGTGTATTACAAAATAAACTTTCTCATATTTATTCTTAAATATCAAACCATTGCCATTAAAGCAAAGTTCAGATCCATACATCTGATGAACTGAAGGAAACTGTTATCACATAGTTGCCACTAACACAGTCTCTCTTTAGCAAATTTTTGTATTGATGGATTTACCATTTTGTGGTTAAAATTTTTTTCATCCTGGAATATTTCTAAAACCACTTTCTGATAGAAATCAGAAAAATTGAAGTTCATCTTGTACATCACTACTTTGGACATCTCTRTCTGGAGAAAAATAAATATAGCAGATATAAATTAAAAGAAAAGGGGCCAAAACAATCTGAGCTGGAAAGAGAAGAGTGCAAGTTTATTTTATTTCCTTGGTTGTATAGGAGTCTTGTTAACCAGTATGTAATGCATAGTCATGTAATAAAACATGCTAGACATTAAAAGGCAAAAACCCAGTTCACAGATGTTGTAACGTTATGAGATAATTTTAGGGAGTGAATGGGGTGAAAAGGCTGGATTTGTTAGAGAGGAAAATACCTATGGAGGCCTTTTCTGTGAGCAATACCATGACTTCATTACCATGTCAATTCTGGGAAAAGGCTCTGATTTAACACAGCAGTTGGCTGGATCCATATGGAGCTGATGAACCTCTGAATGAATAGTGAATGGAAAAACTGCTGGAATCTGCCTTCAGCTTTGTTCCCAGGATGACCAATGTAAAAGGCCTAAGAGCAATACTGCACAGATGGTGTAAAGAGGTAAGAAATCTGCAGGGTTTAGTTTACTTTTTCTTATCCTACACTGTTTGGGGTTTTATTTTTTTAGCCATATTTCAGTTTCTCCAGCTCTATTTGCTTAAATGTCTTAACTCAAAAAAAAAAGTAAAAAAAAAGAAAAGCTTTCGGGAAATGAAATTAATTCAAAAAACATATGTAGCAGTAAACATTTACATAAAAATACAATTTGAAATGTTGAATTTTGTATGGTATAGAAGTAATTGAAAGCATAATTATGAAATCCGGGAAAAAAAGCTAGTTAAAAGTTTAACAAAGAACTTTGGAATTACTTCTTCGATTCACCCTATGTTGTGGGAATATGCAGATGTTCACATTTACACAGTCATGTATGTCCACTAGGGTTACATGCTTTTATAGTCTGAAGCATCATCACAAGTGCCAATACAGTAAATCAAAAGACTCTCTGGCATTATCTAGTTTCCTTTCTGGCTTTAAAAGTTAGAACAGATGTCACAAGAGAGGACAAAATGGATTTTACCCACCGAGAGGAGCTTTTCTTGCCATCATTAATAGGAGGCTCCTTGAAATGCTAATGTACACAGTTTGTGTTGCCGGGTTTGCATAGAGATGGTGGGAAACAGCTCTGATCCCAACAAAACCTTTTGTTATTAATCAAGAAAATCTGCTCTTCTGAAACAGCAAAGCACTGAAATGGTGTGGCTACTTGCAATGCAGAGATCTCTATAGCAATCTCCAATGAACAAAAATRTAATAAAAACTGTTCGGCAGTTCTACGAGATACGGCACATGTAGCAATTTATTTGCAATGATTTTGCATACACCTTCTACTTTTCTTTGTCATTTCAGCCTGGATATTTGTAGTGGAAAGATTACGCGGGTTCTGTATTTTTTCTGAATCTCCACTCTTTAAAATCTTGTTTCATTTCATAGCAAATCGAAAAAGCAAGCTTGGGGCAGAAAGAACTTTGAAAAGCAAGCTTTTCTTCTTGAAAAAAACCATCACGGAGCATGAATTTCTGTTTGATTTGATGTTAATACCGTGTAAGATATTTTTGCTTCATTGGAATATAGGATTATGAGATCTTGTGAGCCCTTTGTCAGTACAAACATACTCTGCAATATTAGGACTAGTATGCTCCTCCTGTTGTAAATGGGACTTAGTAATTTTTAGTAGCCTTTAAGAGAAGAGGTTCAGACCCTGGTGTTGCTTGGTGACATATGACCTCTTATTTTTAAGAAATACCAATGCAATTAAATCACAAAGTACTAACTGCTGTCAGACATTCATTGCCTTGTATAGGATGCCTCAGCAGAAGCCTTCTTTCCCAAAAGTATTTGGAGTATGAATTAAAGCCAAAAATTCAAGGAAAGCCTGAATTAAAATATAAATTCTTTGCSTGGTATTACTCATCACTGAAATCTCTGGGCCAGTCTCTGATCAGAGTTGCATTACAGTCCCTATCAATTTATTGTACACCAGCTCCACAACACATTAATGTGTCCTTTCACAGATTCATTGTGCTGAGACTTCAATATATGGGCACAAGAGAATGAATTAGGGATGAAGCATTAGCTCAGAGTTTAAGCCTCTTTTAATTTCCTTGCCTCTGTGGATCTAAAGCAGATACTTAACATTTTGCATTGCCATAGATTATTGCACTTTAATTTCTATTGTGKTTTTTTTAATGATGGTAATAAGCAGATAGTAAAAATAAATAAAAATAACTTGTTATAATTCATGCAAGATGTTTGAGATRACCATCGTATGGTTATGGGATAATACAGTATATGTAGTAAATTTTATTAAAAGGGGAATGTTTATTTGTTCATAGCTTTGTCTGATACGAAGTTGGTAAAGCCAACAGGAAAGAAAGGAATGGGATAAGAGAGGATGGGGAGCCTATGTGAAAAAAACCTGATGCCATCACTGAAGGGCTGTTTCAGTAGTAGGCAATACTGTAACAGGCAAGCAGGGAAAAACAAAGCTGTAAGAGCAACTTTGAAGTCAGAAGTGCCTTTGGCATTGTAAGAGGTCTATAGATGAAATGGCCAAGGCTATCTCTAGATACTTCCTACAAAAGGATTATCTGTTCTCTAAGTTTCGATGTGGAGAATTTTTCTCAGTCTCCATTTTCCTTTCAACTTTACAGTTAAACTTCTGATTTCATGAAAGCTGCATTTCAAAGGGGTCCAAAGTGCCTGTACCCCTTACCAAAGGGTCTCCACCACCTCTGCTGCTGCACACAAGACCTTGCTGCTCCTGCGAGTGTGGCCAGATTAACTCGTATGAGGTTGCACTGAAAATCCCGGTTTGCAAGGAGAGGGTACTGTTCAACCAAAATAACTAGTAACAACAACAAAAAGTCCTGCCGAGTGTGCTTAGTGAGACCTGCTAAGGCTTTTTTCAGGGACAAATGGCTTTGACCTCACTGTCCGATCCCTCAGTGTAGAGGTAAGGATGAAGACTGTTCTTGGGAAAAATCTTGATTAAGAGGGCTGAACTGTCCTGTGTCAACAAAATACCCTACAAACCCCTTGTCTCAATAGCACTGGCAAAGTAAAGCCATTGAGCACAAACATATTTAAGGCATATTGTCCTGTGTAAGACTTTTGTCTACCTATAAAGTTTCAGTGATTTAACAAAAGGCATTTTTTTCAGAAGTACTATACTTAAATTTGCTTCAAAACTTTGCAGAAGCTCAAATGTATAGATTTCAGCCAGGCTGGAAATCTACAGTTTAGCTTGTGTAGCTAAATTACGAGTTAAACTGATACATCAGTAGTTTGAAATACATCCATGAAGAAGTTTTCAGATAAACTGTTTTTTAAACCAGTGTAAATTCTTTATATGGACACTAGACCTAAGGATTTTCACCAAGGATTAAATGTTAACTTCCCTGTACGGTCCTTGCCAAATTTTGTTCTCACTTCCTCTGGTCCTGAGTAACTTCACTGCATTTGAAGTGGTTATTCTAAATTTGTCCCAGTGTAACAGACCAAAATTTAGCTTTACGAGTCTCTTGGGGGAGCATTGTCTTCTGTTGGTGTGTTTATGGATTTTTGGCTGAGAATCTGGAATAGGCGAGCAGTCCAATTCAGGTGTGAACCCTTTCCCTACACTGCCTTGTAGGGAAATCTTGTCTCGGTTTTTATATACCTGAAGAATGGGTGTGAACTGATACCAAATCAGGTCTCTTCACTTGTTCCTTTGGTAACATTTTATGGCCAGCTTAAATAGGCAAGGTGCAAGAAATCAAGTCCCATTTCCCACACAGGAATCACTGTTCCTGGCAGTAAGTGTTTATAAGATCAAATTCCTTTTTGTGGAGTAAAAATAATACTTCTAAAAGACAAGCTGTATATGTAAATTATTTAGGGATAGATCTTCAGTGGGGTTTCTAAAACGAAGCAAGTATTTATGATATGAAGGCCTTCAAGCTTTAGAGAACCGTATATGGGCAAGCAGCAAAAACGGTCAATCTTTTTGTATATTTAAATCAGTCTCCAAATTACTTTGAGTCTTGTATCATTTCTGCTTTCTCTGTATCTTTTTCTTTAAACTTCCATAGTCAGGTAGCACCCTKCAAGCTGCCTTGAATCTGACACCTAGGATAGCCTTATAAACCCTGCGGACATTAAACTACTGGAAAACAGATTGGGTTGGTAAAAATAAGTGTGCATGTTCTCACAGAACCTGAGAAAATCACACCTTCACTTTGTTAAAAAAAATCTGTTTGTGCCACTCCAGTAATCACTTCATAACTGGTGGGAGAGCAGAACATATGTCTCAGAAGTGGTGGAATATAAAAGCCTCTACCTCTAATCCTATTTTCTTTAAGAGAAAAAAAAAAAGCAACAAAAAMCCCCAACCTTTTCAGTATGTCATCTGTAAAATCGGTGCCAAGGGTTTTCTGCTTAAAAATCACAAATGAAATGTAAATTGCTCATGAAAGCAAAATGAAACAGAGTTTTTTTTTTAATGAGGTGTGTAATGTAGTAGGATCAGGCACTAAAACGCTTGCTTGAAGCAGGAACAGAGGATATAAAGAGGAGCCCAATCCTGGCCTCCTCACTCAGGCAAACTGTTCATGTGTAGACGACTTTTACAAAATGCCATAGCATTATTGCAGTGATGTGCTGAATAACCCCTAGTCTGAAAAGGGGGAACCCTCTGAAAACTGGGGACTAAGGCTCATCCCTGGCACTTGCAGTTCACAGGGCACGTCCACCTATTGCAAAGGTTCTTCTCTGTTCGGTTCTAGCGAGGTACCCTGGTTAGAGTCATTGCCCCTGCATCTGCCTTCTTTTGGAAGAAATATAGTTTAAAAACATTACCATGGGAGGATAAATGCAAACTCTATTTCAATAGAGCTGGTTTTACTCTGCTACTTGAATGTAGAAGGCTGCAGCAGCTGTCATGATATCAAAACTGCTATTCGAGAAGCATTTCAGTACTTTACCTACCAGTTGGTAGCTATGCCATCCTGCTCCCTGCTTAGAAGGGCAAGGTAGCATCAGGAATTTGTGACCTGGGAGGGATGATTCATTTTGCTTATGTGGATATTAATTTCCATTATTTCTTTGTAATTTTTCTATGGAGGTTTTGAATTCAATTCCTTGTTATCAATTTGTTTGTTGCTGTGAATTTGTTCTGCCTTCTGCCTTTTTCCTCTGTTTTAGGAAGAAACTGTGTGTGCTTCAAATAACTGGTGATTTGAATAGGAATTTGACTGCGTCAGGGCAGCAAGAGTAGGGTTATAAATGCTCAGGCATTTTCTGGCGATTTCTGTGAAACTCCTTGGTTAATCCTTTTGCAGTTTTATTAGCAAGCAGAGTCCTGAAGAAGTAAAGCAATGTCAACAAGGGTGTTGTGAATGGCTTTTGTAGCCCTGCTACAGCTAACGAATCCTACGTGCCTGCTGCTCCCGAAGCATTTCTTGGTTAGTTGTTTATGAGGGCTGAAATCACCTCTTTTCAAATTYACCTTTCGGACTCTGCACCAGTGTGGTAAATATTAGGTAACAGGATATTTACAGAGGGGTCATTTCAATAGGGACTGGATGGGACCTGAACATTGGTCTGCTAGGGAGGGGAGGGAAAAAGGAAAAGGTGGCTTTTCTTTCAGGGGGTTGGGTGGTTAAATGGTCAGTAGCTTGAATGCTCTAATGTGTGGCAAGGCTGCTGCTTGAAATAAATCCTGAATAAGAATTCTCAGTCTAATGCTACAAGCATAAAGAGGAGATGGTGGCAATTTAAAATGTAATCAACAGGACAAACGTATGCCACTTTAACCCTGTTGAAACCAGCGTGGTGACAGGTTGTGCCTGGGAGACTTTGGTCCGGCAGTGTCCAAATTAAATGTGAAAACACAAACTAACTGCTGACATTAGACACAGGCGTCTCGGGAAGGTTGTTTTTGTCAGGTTTCAGTTGCTCTTTCATCTTCCTTACAAACCCCTTCCATCTCCTCCCTTCTCCCATCTTGCTAATCAGTGAGGTCAGACGATTGGAGATCCTGCCAAGCCGGTGCTAAGCCCCGGGGCTGTTCGATGATCGGTGGGTTCCCCAAATTGCCGCCTTTCGTTCCCAGCCGTGACCTCATCCTTCTGCTGGTTTCATATAGGTTGATGCTGGGCTGTACGTCTCCTCCGAAAGGCAGCACCTCCAGCAGTATCTTGTCCTTGGCACTGTGCAGCTTCAGGTGTGACTCAGATGGATAGATGCCACTGAAGGAGTGACTTGCACCATAAACCACACCACCCACTTCTCACCTGGGATTCTCTCCAGCTCCAGACCTCGCTTCTCTGGTACAGGCCAATGGGCAGTCCAAGGATTCAAAAAGTACTTACCAATAAAACCATGGTCTGCTAAATAAATCTCTTTCAATTGATACAGGGTGCATAGCTCTTTGATAACATATATTGCACAGTGGGTGTTAATGGATGTATATTAGGTGGAAATGAAAAGATATGTATGTATTCATCCTTGCTAGGGAGTTATTTATTCAGGTAAATAAGATTTTGCTAAGCAGTACTCAGCTATGCCTAACCTTTTTTAATAAAAGTAATACTTGGTGTGGTACGATTGCTTAGAATCAAGCCAAAATAGCAGCAAAAAGAGTAGGTAGAATAGATGTTGTCACGAGGATTATAGCATTTACATTCTGGTGATGAGTATATATTGTAGATGCCAAATCAGATTGTATTATAAAATTCTAAATTAAGAAAAGATTGTACCTAGTTCTATGTGCCATTATTTTAAAGTATATCTGGATGAAAAATACTGGCTTTTTTTGCTTTAGAACAGCTATGGTACAGCCTTGCGTTCTGATCTTTTCTGCTTCTTTCACTTCACTTTGCCTTTGTTCTTATCAGAACACAAGAAATAAGTCACCGATTTCTGCACACCTTGCATACAAAGAGGACGGATTCCATATTAATTAGAGCGCCATACAGCCCTTCTTCCACCTCTCYCTCCTTTTCAGGTGACTTCTACTTAGCACTTCATTTCTGTTTAACCTCGATGGTTTACAGTACCCTGGAAATCCTCACTAACTACTAGTGAATAACTTAAAAAAAAAGTAAAGCAGAGCTGTGTCTCTTGCTGTGTCTTAAATTTGACCTTTATTGTTTAAGTTGCATTTGAAAAAAAAGTGTCAAGTTGTTGAAAGACGAGTGTGCTCCATTATGCTGTGCTGAAGGCACTAAGAAAATCCCAGTGAGGCAGTAACACCAGCCGGTGTTCACAATGCTACATTTTAAATGCATATTGGAAAAACAATGATAACAAAATGAATTTCCTGCATTTAACATCCATATAGTTAAGAAAGCATAATTACACCAAATGCCAGGATTTCTTTTCAACAGCAACCTAGTTGGCCAGTGGTTGCGATGAATCACGTTGTGGCTTGAGAATGGAAATCCGCTCGGGCTGTGCGCTGGTGCTGCCGGGTCCCTCCAGGCACACGGGCCCGAGCGCGGACGTGGGTGGAAGAGGGGCTTTGGAGGAGCGTGGCTACCTACTCTGTCTCACCTCTTCTGCGTTTCCTCTGACTCATGCTGTTGTTTTGAGGTGGATTTCCTCTCTGCTCCCCACCTAGTATGTATTCGGAAGTTCAAACGTATATATGCTCATTTTTCTTTGCTTCAGGCTTCTTGGCGAAGGGAGAGATCGTTTAAAGCCCAGTACCGCAGTTGCATACTGGGCTTGCAGTCAAAGCAAGTCAGGCCTGCAACAGTGGCGGTGGTACTGGAAAAAGAGGTTATTTTGCTAGGGTAAAGGGAAAAATAGAAACAAGAGGATCTCAAATAATGAAAGAAGGCTTAGTGTGCATGAAAACCTGGCACTTTTCTAAAAGACATACTGAGTCAACTGGAAACCAAGCTACTATAGTCTAGAGCTATTTGAATGACATTTGTGAATAGTTTTTTTCCATTAATTGTTGAATAAATGACTCAGAAACACATTTGCCCTTCTTTGACCAGCTTTATGTATGGTTGAATACTCTTCTCCAAATAAATTATTCATAAATTTTGAGCAGTCAGTGAAAAATTTATTCAAAATATTTTTTTCATTATTCAGTCCTCCATCCCATGGACTGTGGGTGAAACTCTTAACTATATTAAAGTTAGTGAAAATTCTGAATGACTTGACCGATGCCAGGACTTGAACCAATTAAAAGTCTTTTGAGAACTAAGCGTTGCTTTTACTTATGGAACTTCTGTTTGAATATTAGTGGTAAACTTGCCTGTGAATTTGTTGATGTGCATAAAAAAATGAGCAGGAATTATTTCAGCTTTTATTAATATAATTCATTTAAGTTATAATTTGAATCTGGATATGTGAATGCAGAGTTAAATTGCTTTTTTTAGGTTTCCACAACATCATATTTCCTGCCATGTGAAGTCCCAGTTTATGATGAGTAAAGTCCTACAACAATTGTTGAAGAGGGCTCAGGTCCTGGCTAGTTTCCAGTTTTGAGTATTATTAAAGCTATTCAGGAGTGCACAAGTTTTTGCACTTTTTTWAAAATTGCAGCAATCTTTGAAAGTGTTCAGAGTTTGGGGTGTGTTTAACTGTTCTCTTCATTGAYCAGATAAAAACAGTTTGGATGTTTCCAAAATTCTGGCAAAAAGTGTCATTTTTTTATTGAGAATTTATTTTCATTTTACAACCAGTTCTGGTAATTATAATATGCCAGCCTTAATTCTCCCTGGAAATATGACGTGAGTCTTCACTTCCTGTCTCAAATTTGTATTGTGTAACTCCATGCAATTAAGGCATGGCTGGCGTTATGCCATTGTTCGTGGGTGAAATGATTCCTATGTAAATACCTCATTTTGTACTGTTAATTGGCAAATGGTATAGGGTGCTTTGGGATCCATCTGGAGAAAAGTTACTGCATATGCACATGGTCATTATTACTGCGTTATCTCGTTCCTTTAAGATACACAACAGCTTTATTATTTGCTGAGCTTCAGGAGAGTACTTGGTACTATACAGATATACAAGGAAAAAATGCTACTGCCCCATGGAGGCTGCAATAGACTTGGCTGAGTGAGACAATAGGTATTGAGCTGTGTGAAATACACGGGTTGAATATTCACATTTCTTATTAATGGAGATTTTAAAATCTCTCTATAGCATTACGATTAAGATGCTTTGTGGGGGAAATGCACTGCAAGTGAATGACAAAGGAGGAGAGAAGTAACTTGGTGAATAACAAAAGAGAGAGCAAAGCCTAAAAGAGGGGGGCAGAAAGATGAGAATGGGAGGAGGATTCACRTGGGGCATTTTAGAGATAGCTTGTAAGGAGGGAGGAGAGGTTGGGAAACTTGCGCTGTTTGACAAATATGATAGAGGGAGGGAAGGGAGTTGTGAAGGAAGATAAGCGGGTACAGAACAAAGCAGAGCAGTGATTTTAGAATTGTGATTTGTATTGGGAAATGTCCAGAGATTAGTGGGTTGCATAACCGGGGAAAATGGTGACTACTGACATCTAGGGATGCAAAAAAGATGGAGAGGTGAAGACAAATTGGTGAAGAATAAAACTGCGTAAGGTGTAGTTTCAAGAGTCTATGTAATAYAGGAGGTTGGATATCATTTTTGAGAAAAGAGATAAAGGGCATTCAGATGTTGATGTTGTGATTTTGTAGGAACAGGTGATGTGAAATTTTACTGAAAGGGGAAGAAGAACTGAGATAAAAGGCTGGGTTTGGATGTGGGTAACTGAAAATGTGGCAACCATTTCAGGAGCTGCCAATTCATTAATTAACTAATTTATTAGTTGGCTTTAAACTCAGTTAGATCTTTCTCTGAAGCTGGAAGATCCAGCCAGGCCTTTTCCTCAGAAGTAAAGTAGGAAAAATCTCCTACTGATTTTTTTTTTTTTTAAATTCTTGATGGAAAATATTTTTTTCCTCTGTTGCTCAAAGATGTTGCTGAAATTGAAGCCCCAGATCAACAAGACATTGAGCAYCCTGTATCTTTGCAAGCACGTGTGGTAAGAAGGCATCTTAAAAGTAAGATACCAGAGCTTGATAGAACTGAGAACCATTTCTGCTATTCCTTAGGTGTCTGTTGGGGTTTTGCACAAGTCACTGTTTCTGTGTCTCATTTCTTCAAGCTCAACAGACATAATAGTTTATTTCTGATTTCATTCATCTTTTAATGTGTTCAGGATATGAGCCCTGGGAGATCTTTGTCTTGGATTTGGCTTACCTCATCAAGAGATTGGCAGCTCCAGACTTGATTTATATCTGAAGCAATTGGAGTGATGCTCTTGAGGTGTCTTTCCATCCTTGGCAAGACAGGGGTCAAAGGGTGACTGTATTCCAACTGGATACCTCACAGAGATGCCTGCATTGTATAGGGTCAGTTCAGATCTTAATGTGTCTGTGCAATGCAAAGCATAAATGGGAATACAGTCTTGGAGCATTTAAGTTCCACAACCCTAATTTAACTTCTCTTTATTGCCTGCATGTGGAGTCTGAAAGCTCTGAATTATGGGTGATCTGAAGGGGTTGCTATTCTCTTGAACTTGGACACTGCACTGGTTGTGATATCTAAGTTAGCCATRCACAGGTTGAATACGATCCCACATCAAAACAAAAATGATACTGATATAGTATGGTAATCTGAAGATTCAAAATTAAAAAGACAGGCTATTGAAATTGTTATCAGATGTTGYGTCTGAAATACCTCCACTTTTCTCTAGAGGAAAAAGGGTTGGCTGTGGCAGTTGCATGGTATCAGTTGTCAAACAACCTTTTAGCAGAAACCGCTGTATAAAGTCTTTTTCTGTTGTGAGTGCCCACACATGAGACTTTTTGTAAATATAGGAAACAACATTAATCTTAGCAGTAAA
The DNA here is from genome assembly GCA_030449065.1 of Oceanodroma leucorhoa. NCBI lineage: Eukaryota > Metazoa > Chordata > Aves > Procellariiformes > Oceanodroma > Oceanodroma leucorhoa. The sequence goes on from JASVER010000047.1 coordinate 6,590,764, forward strand.
CTGTATCTTGTGTAAGTAGACTGTGTAGATTGATGTGGAAGGCTTAAACAAATTAGAAGAACTGTTTAAAGTATGCAGTTAAATTCACTTAATATTGCCTTGATTAATGGTGTTTTTTTTCATGTGTCAGATCATTTTGCACTAATTCAGTACAACTGTGTCTGCCTAATAACAATCAATAGTAAATGATTTCCTGCATAAATATCAATTGAAAATCAGTGATTTCCTGCTTCCAACTGCACTTAGTGTCGATCATTACACATGGCGCTGCTCAACACAAGTGATTTTTCTATTAACCACTTAACAAACATACATACATATTTATTTATTTATTTAAGTCTGGCTTCACCAGGCTAGACTCTGAGACATTACTTATTTTGAATTGTACATGACTAGTCTCAGTGCAATAGTTTCAGTCCAGATGAAGATGCCATTCTACTAGAGTGAGCATCTCTGGACCTGGCCCATGACTTAATGGATCAATGATTAGAACCCTGAAAGGTTTTTTTTACTCCTTCGTAGATGAATTAAGTGTGTGAATCTCAAATCTACTTTAATGATTTCATTCTGTGCTTGAGGAATATCAAGCCTCTTACTGGAAAAGGTGRCTGTGTCAAAAATGTGGCAAAGAGATGCTGGTGAAAGGAAGGGTTGGAAGTATTTTTCATGACTGCTTTTTCTTGTGATGCTGTGTTATTTTGCTTCCAGTCCATTTCTTTTTGTGAAAGATGAACCAAAATGGTGGAATAGGCACAAGGCATACATGAGGTGGCATTCTGGGCTGGAAAACCATCTTGCAGTGCTGCACAGTACATCATCCCTCTTTCCATATGTCTTTGCTTACTAGTGAGRATGAGTGGGTGTTGAAGTAGGAGGCACTACCTGAATCATCTGAGGGAGAAATAAATTGCTTGGGTAGGCAGTCGCCCATCATCCTATCTGCAGGTAGACAGGTACCYTACTTCTGAAGTGCCCAGCTGGCTGCGTGTTGAGAAATGTATTTCTTTTGCCTGGCTTTGTCTTCAATTTCAGAACTCCCTCTCCTAGATGATTACACTCTTCGAGGAGATCTCTTTGTTAGTCTCAAGCAAGACAGATGCTTTGGCTTGAGCTGGTAATAGTGCTGTTTGGGGGCTGACAAGCTGGGTGAATTTGCAGTGTGGTTGTATACATCCTCTTCAGTCACCAGTGCTGTGTGTTTAACTTCTCAATATGTTCCATCTGTGGTAGCTAACGTGGGTATGGAATTTATGACTGCAAAGACTATAACATACCACAATACAGGAGTGCCTCTTGAGCTGAAATGATGTTTTTAATCAGTACATTAAATGTTGTAGTTGATTGACAGATGGCTTTTTCTATTTTCTGGAATGAATGTACTCCAACTTAATTGTAACGAGGATATCATCTTGTATAACACCTTTCATGCTAACGGGTATTACAGAATTTTAAAATCCATGTGCAAGGAACACTTCATGCACCATGGAAATGCAACCACCTTGGGTAAAATGCAGAGAATTTAGGTAGAGAGAATGTAATTACCCATGCTGGAATTTGGCCAGCACGCTGAGATTAAAACCCCTAATCTTACAAAGAGTACCATAGGATCTCTAATGACCACAAATGGTCAGATCACAATTTTATGTCTCTGCCTATAATGCTTTACTACAACAAGGCTATTTTCAATTGTATAGTGCATTCATTATAATTATGCAGCTAATTTTATTCTCATTGTAATTTCCAATAATAAAGTTACAAAAGTGCCACTAAAATGTACGAACAAGACGGTATGACATGATATTGTGTTAAATACATTTTTGGGGCATATTCTGCTCTCATTTATATTGGTATCTTCCTTTGAAGCCAATGGAATTCCTCCAGATTTGCGCTGGAATAACTGACAACAGAAGTTGTCTTTCCAAGAGAGCATTTTTATGCACATATATTGTAGATATGTTTGAAAAGTTAAATATTTATATTCTGTCCAAATATAGGAGAGTCTTTCTTCTTTTATTTTTAAAACCATAAAATTGTTAACAGACCCATGAAAAAAGAATATTACGGCTCTATGTCTGTTGGTTAACCTTCACCACAAAAATTGATCTGTGGGAATTTCTCACAGTGTAACATACTGTATCCAATTCCATAGTTATTACTGTAAACCTATTAGTGCCACCTGGGTTTGCATATCCGCAATGCTGTCCAAGTGAAGACAGATTAGCTCTATCACATGTTGTGCCAGAGGGACAGCCTCACGAGGAGTCTGCCCTCGGGGAGAAAAAAAAGGGCTCAGACCCTTAATGAGAATACAGTGCTTTATAATAGCATTTGGTGGCCTAGAGATTTTCTGTCAAGTCATTTCAAATTAAATTGGCAGCCTTGCAATGTTCAGCCCATATGAGTTTTTGTSCGGCATGTATTGTTAATGTTAAACCAATTCTCACATAAGATCAACAGAACATACAGAGGCAATGTTTGCATCGGTCACTCTTTTTAAAGTCTGGGCCTTTATAAGTGACCGAAAAATGCTTTTTCCAGAGCAAAATTTAACTTTGGGCTGAATTATTCATGTGTAAATTCAGACAATTTATTTGTAAATAATTACACTTTTCTGCATAGTGTAATAATAAAATTAGTACCAGTCTAGGAGTGAACTGAATGACTTTGTTACCAATTAGTGTGACTCCACTCCCACTCCCTCAGGCTGASTCCCACTGAAAGGGTGCAGAATTTGCCCCTGAGAACTCCATTTATTTCTGATACTTCCAGGACTTTCCTTTTTTAAAATGTAACATTCATGTGATATTTTAGTCATTCTAGTGTCTGAAAATTTAAAAAGCAGATGATACTTGAAGATAAATTGCTATCATCATGCAGGAAGTTTTTTCCTTAAGATTTTCCCACATTTTTCATTCAGGGCACAGCCTGAAAAACACGCATTGGTATCCTCTTTCTGTGAGTATTGATGGATTATTTTGGGGGAGACTGGGGCCCACATAGGGGGGGATAATAGGTCGGTAAGTCAAAAAGTAGGTAAGTACCATGTTTGATGGAATTCAAGAAGAACTGGGGCAGCTGGATAGTTATAAGGATCCCAGTTTGCATTTCCGATTATGCAGAGTCCTAATAATACCTGCAGGATTTTGGAAGTTCGTAAGCTCTGTGCATTTAATGATAAAGGAAGTAGTTTGTAATTTCTAAGTGTAGAGCATTAGCTGTAACTAGMGCAAGAGAATATTAGATGAAAGTTTGCTTTCTAGCTGAGCAATAGGTTTTGTAGAGAGGAAAGTCTAACACACTGAAATGAGTGAAGAAAGGGGCTATTTCTGTGTTTTGGGGCTACAGGTTATCTTAGTCCATTCTTGTACCAATATTARATGAATAAGATTAGTCGTGTATTAGTAAAAGCAGTTTTTGCTTTTATTAGGGAGCAGGTATTTTCCATTTTTTCTGGAGGGCTACTAGGATCTTCCATATTCGGTAYGTGCACATTTGTAAATCAGGCATGAGTGATTACTTTTGTTAGAGTTATCTAAGTAAAACTGAAACGCCACAGTCATGAAGCAAGTTTGTATTTCCCTTTTTATTTAACATAATCCTTGTTTTGGGATACAGTCCAATACTGTGATTTTATAATATCCCCTACCCTCTGTATTCTGTTTTGTAATTGAAGGAAAAGTGATGACAGAAAATCTTCTTAATGTGATCACATTCTTATATGTAACAACTGTAAAAAGAAAAATCCAAATCTTGCTTCTCCAAATTAAGAGGAGCAGGTCCACTGCATTTGGTAAGAGATTTGCWCTGCCAGAGCAAGCATGACTTGATCCTGTGCGGTGTAAGCTTATTTTTTTCCTCTCTGCTAAATGTGTAGTCTTACTTCAGTGCATGTACCTTGGTCAGAATTTAGCTCAATTTTCTTAATTTGCAACACTGGACTGAATTCATCTGTGCTGCAATTCTATTGACCTCTTTGGAGTTCCTAATAATTGGATTTGACCTAATACACTTTTCACTGAGTGCTATCTTGCTTTTCAGGCAGGTTAACACAATAACCATTTTCTATTTCTGCACTCAAACATGAACATCCTTTCTTTTTTTTCTTTTAATTCCYGCTAGAGAAAGGAGAGAAGATAAAGTGCTGCTGTAAATAGTGCTAAATAACTAAAGGGTATCCACAATTGCCTAGAAACCTCACTTCATTCGTTTATGTTGAAATCAATAGTAAAATTCCTAGTGACATTAGGACGGCGGGAATTTTGCCGCTGTTGCATCTGATTATTTTCACAGTTACCTGTCCTTCCGTAAAAGTGGGGTTCAGTAGAGTAGATTCCTCACAGTAGAGGAATCCTAGGTGATTAACTCCAAAATAGCTACAATTAGAGAGAAAAAAAAGCCCAAGTTAAACGTTAAAGTATCTTGCTACTATCTCTAGTGGTGCCTTTGAAGTTCAAAAGCTARGAGTCAAATTCTTCTGTGTGCCTTGAACAAGCTGCGTCTGATATGGGAAGGTGGATAAAGCCGGGCGTCTCTCTGAGTCTACATGCACTGGCTTAAGCTGGATATTTTGGCCTGAACTCATCTATCACCATTTCATATGATGAATCTTGGTAACAGAACAAGAGGACGCATGAGCCTTTCTCTGTGAAGTTCTTGATCTTGATTCTGTGTCTTGATCTTGAAATGATGATGTATGCATTAAGGTTTACTATGTGTAGGCAACACCGGGGTTACATAAAATGCTCATGTGCAAAGAGTTTTTTGTTTGTGTGTAAGTACTTGCAGCTTTGGGGTTTTAAGAAACAAATTCACACTGGCAGCGTCAGTAAACTTAAGTCTGTTTTCTTACAAATAATTGACCTAGGAAGACGTTATATTGAATAGGATTCTGAGAGCCTAATTTGAAATTTATTTTTATATGCCAGGTTCAAATATGTATCACACAAGTTATAGTCAACTGATTTGATCAGTTGTTATTAAGATTTGAGATACTGGGCCTAATTCTGTACTTCCYTAAAGCTTGTGTGGTCTGACTTAAACCATATCAGATGCATGTACGGTGTTATTTCCATTTTACACAAGCATCAGTGTTCGTATGTTACGAAGAACCTGGAAATTAAGGCCCTAATAGCGACGTGCCTTGCATCCGACGCAGTACAGATTGTGTGTCCCCATCA
>JASVER010000047.1:6596115-6677799 GCA_030449065.1 Oceanodroma leucorhoa
TCGAGACTTTGTATTTAATTCTTCCACCATCACCAACCTGTTCAGGAAGAGCCCATGCAGGTGTGTGGTTCCTGAGAGCATTGACCAAAGGTTTCTCCCTCTCTGGCCTTGTTGTAGAAGTGTATCAGCATGAGCAGATTAGCAGTGGTGCTATGGAATGCARCTGTGTGATCTGAATGTCCTTACTGAGTAGGCTTTGATTAGCCAGTCAGCATAGTAATGTATTTTAAATAATTTTTTTCTCCTTGTGAGGTGTATTGGTATGCCTTGGTTCACTGAACACATCCCCGAACACATCACCCTCGAATATCACAAAYACACGTACAGTGCATGGATCACAACGAGGCTTGTGGTACTTACGYAGATGCAAACCAGGAAGAGCCACAAGGTGGAAAATAAATTTGAAACTGTATCTCGCTGAGGAGTGGTACTGCAACTGAAAAAAAATCTAGTATAGAAACTAGATCCAAACACATTGCTGATTATTCCKCTGCAATTCTCCTTTAAAACTTCTGATGGTCTTTAAACTGTTGTACTAATGTTTCAAAAGAAATGTAATTTTACAGAGTGACTTGTCTGGGAATAGAATGAGATRGAACATCTGTCCTTCTGAACTGTTGGAATTGCTTGGCTGAAGCAAATGCAAGATGAAAAAAATGGAGATAAAAAGACAGTTAAAAAAAATAGGACTTGTTAATCTTTTCTCTAAAACACATACTAAACTTTTCAAGTTAAATTTACTCATACTATTTCCTGCTATTTTATACTACTACATCTTCCCACATAACAACTGAGTTAAAAAAGGAAAAAAGTAAAACTGGTTTCATTGCTGAGATAACAGCATATGCTAGGACAATTGAAAAAGTCTGATGCATTTTCTGATCACAAAATACAGTTTTGTTTTTTAAAATGATGTGAAGAAAARCATTTAATGATCTAGACTCTTGTATCATATTGTCAGCATCTCAGCTRATTATTGTGATGGTCCTTATTTTGTGCTAAGCTGACGTCTAGAAAACATACCGGAATAAACAACCATTAAGCCTTCCATGCCAGAAAGCACTTTAAGACTAGTAAAAGGTAACATTGTCTTTTTAAAATGTTTTCAGCAGCCAGTAATCTATTTTCATGGTGTTCTGTAAACCCTATTATCAGGGCTGCAGATTCCTACACATGACCAGTCTTCAGTAGTGAACAAAAATGGCATCTAAATCCCAAGTGACACTCTTAAGTACTTGGCAGCAGAAGGGCTCTTCTGAGGAAGATTAAGTTAATGGAAGCATTTGGGTAACATCTGCATGACTCTTCGTCCTGGTATGGCCAACTCACACTGCCGCAACACGTGACGGAGGATTTCTTCGATTATCACTTAAGAACAAMACTGGCTGAAGTTCCTTTCCAGACATTCACCAGACTGTAGTGTATGTGTGAGAGCATATAGGCGGTGTAAACAGGCGTAGTTATAAAGGGTGGCCCGTACGACTTCGAAGAGGACTTAATAAAAATCAGATTACTTGTTTAATGAAAAGTAAAAGAAATTGGGGGAAGATTTGTTGTTGTAGCTGCTCTTTATTTATCTTATTTACAGCAAGACGTACTGTCTTTTCCAGTGGAGTGCTGCCGCAGGCACACAGAGCCTCGTTAATACAGGCGATTAATGCACTTGCCCTTCACCTCAGTTGACCTGGGTTTAAATCTGTTATTTTGTTACAAGTTAGAGGAGTTTATTGGCCTTTCTTTAGCCCCTATCTGGTGCCTTTCCACCTCGTAAAACCACTTCACAATTTGGCATAAGTGCTGTTTTCTGGTGTGAAAAGACCCAGGGTTGCAGCAGGAGGGACGAGGCAGGTCACAGCTGAGGGACGTCTGCGCAGGGGAGTGGGGAACCTCATCCGGGGACTGACCGTCTTGGGCTGGTCTCGCTTGGTTTTGCAGACTCCCATTTGAAATCAGGGAGATCCTTGCTTGTCCGCATAATGCAGCGTTGGTTTCCGTGCCTAGGTTGAACAGAAGTTACCTGGTTTCTTTTTCTGTAGACTAATATTAAAAGAAGAAGAATGAGGGGAACATGAAGCAATTATACTGGTATTTGAACGGCACAGTTTATATTTGCATCGAGATTTGCTGWCAGTAAGGACCTGGTAGAGTGGAATAGAAGTCTTAAATTCTTTGAAAAGGTTTTTATTCTCTGCCGGTTATTCCCACTCTTTCAAGCTTTCTTTCCTGCAAAGTCCAACACTGCCATCATCAAGAGGGCGTTTTTCATCAACAGCCTCAGGGGGAACCTACAGACCAATGCAAGCTCCATGGAAGTGCTGCCTCTTCTTTATTTCAAGATCTGGCTAACTGGAAAATCATCTTGACTAACTATTCCAAGATTTGGAATAGAAGGTGACAAATTACTGCAAGTTTGAAATGAGATCCATCCTGAGAAAAGAGAAGCAGCTCAGATTTTTTTTTTTCCATTGAAAAGGAGTGTTTTAGAGGAAATTGGCATTTTCCAGGAGAAAGGCTTGGAAACTGAATTTGAAATTTGTGTATATGAACAGAACACTCAGCATTTTGGGCAGTTATAMAGAAAAATAAAATTTGAAGAACATAAACCAGCCTGAAATTAAAAAAGAAAAACCACTTTCAGAGTTTCACAGGAAAGAAACAAAAATCAAGGCAAAAAACTTGATGTAGCCAAACTCTGCTGTCAAGTTGCCATTCAGGTCTGAGTGCTTGAGAAGTGTAATTCAGATCTATCTGCTGAAATTTACTGTCTTTTTCCTTAGCTTCAAATWCTAACATCACCATAAGAGAAGTCAACTAGTTGTTAGTAATTTCCAGAACCTTATTTCCAGAAAGTATTCATTTTCTCCAAGGTATGTATTCCTAGAATTTCCCCAGATTTTGTTTAGGTAAAGGAAGAGTAGTTTTTCACTGCAATTACTTTTTCTTTAATTTCTTTCAACGGAAAGGCATTGGCAGGCAGAGATTGGTTTTGCCTTTGAATCATRTTTTGTGTTTTAGGATGTGGTAGACATCCACTGTAGAACAGCACACTGGTTTCAGATGTTCTTTCCTTTTTGTTGCTGGTTACCAACATCTTTTTTTTTATATAATGCTGTTGCCCTGGCAGAGCCATTTGGAAAGAGGCAGTGAGAATCTGCTTCAGGGCAATGTCAGCCAGCTTAAAGTAAAGAGCTTTCATCGGGTTAAATTAACCTGCTAGCCTTTGTAATAGGAAAGAAGAGGAGCTCTGGGGTGGGGGCAGCTACCTCTTTCAGAGGGATGGTAGCAATCAGCTGAAGGGGGGACMCGCGAACAGCAGTTTCTTCAACGAGCAGCTGACCACCGCTTGTAAAGATTTTCAGTGTTTATACCTATAAGTTGCTCCCACTAATGACACTGTTTAATGTGTCATCGAATTGCAGTACTTCTCTGGGTGGTAGGGCTCTGGATACATCACAGGGCCATGGCTTTTCCAATTAAATGTGCAGTGAATTAAGGAGTTTACATTTGTTGAGAATGAACAGATGAGTAGATGAGTCTTCCTATGAACCGGTTTAGTAAAAAAAAAMCAACCACCCAGACTGTATTAATAGCAGATTTTATTTTGTAAACTTTACTAAACTTCTGATCCTACTGACCTACCCTACCCACTTTAGCGACTGGACAGAAAGACAAGAAAACTCTGTTGTTAAACCAGAGCCTGTTCATCACATTCACAGCAGTGTCAGCACGGAAGCAAAGCATCTGTCTGGGGAAGTTAGGTGAGGAGGGAGGCGTGAGAATCGGTGGGGCATGTTGTGAAGCCAGGCCCTCTCTCAGTCACAGCCACAGTCGCAGCCCCAGCTCATAATCTGCACTTCTGTGGGGTGAAGTTTAAAATCTCAACTGAGTTTCTAGGCCTTTAGTTTGGTGAACGAAAGGTAATAATTTATGAGCCCCGAAAACCAGTGTCTGGCAATACTGTGTGTTGGCATTGGCCTGAAYGCCTTGCAGATGGGCTTAAGTGGTTGTTGTTATATAAAAATGCTGAATAACTGTCATGGGCTAAAGGATGTTCATTTAAAAAACAACACCAACCTTGTTAATCTGTCAAAAACTACCTTGAAACTGGTGCTTTTCAGTTTCTGATGAAATATGTTCCTTGCGCCACATCCTCAGATGCTGCGGACAGTTGTGCTGAAGTCAAGCAAGTGATGGCAGTTTGCAAGAGCTGAAGCTTTGGGTGCCTGGGGGTGCATACGTGTGTTGTATGTGGCCTGGATATTTATTGTAGGGTTGGATTGCATGYAGGGGATCTGATGGTGTTGTGCCAAAAGGAGAAAGAGAATTCTCTTTCCATGGAGYGCTGTCAAAATCCTGCTTTTGTACTTTGAATCATCGGGGCTGTAGCTTTTAGGCTTGCAATTGTTTAAAGATATCATAAATATTTCTGATATTCTGTTAAATGCAGTCTGCTTTGATTACCAAACCTTGCTTGAGTATTGCACKCAGGAGGGTAATGATAATATTGATTTACCTACGTATAGTGTGTAGTATATCAGTGTTATCAGGCGTGACTTCATTTTAGTAGAAACTTTACAATACAAATCTAATCTGATAGTTTTATATGATCTCTGGCTCTGGATGTTGGAAATAAGTTGCAGCTTGTGTTGTAATGATTTTGTTTAACACAGCATATGGCTTTTCAAAAGCATTTGAGGGCTAACCTTTACTCAGGAGTTTGCTCTTACCCACGAATGGCCATTTTAATGATGAAATGTTTCAGAAACCTGTTGCCCTAACTTTGATATTCTTGTTTGAAGGTCACTCGTTTAGAGGCAGTGAGCTGTGTCGTACTGGCTGAAGGATTCTGGAAACTTGTTGCTAAACAGGATTCAGAGTGGCTTAGGAGCAGAAAATACCTTCTCTTACCTGCTGCCTGTTGAGAAGCGACCATGCTGTAACTCCTTCCCTGCTGCTAATATACCCACAAGGGAGAAGAAACCTTTGCTACAAGCCCTTCAGCAGAGAGCGGATCCACGGGGGACTTGGTTACATGGTGCCGTCTGGGGCCCAGTTTAACTTCGCTTCATCTTTCCAGCAGTCCCAGAACTCTTCAAAAATGTGGGTGGAGATCCATTACACATGCTTACTATGGTTACTCGCCATGAAAAACAGTATGAACGGCCAACACAGACTMTAGGTGGTGGATCAGCATTAATCATAATAGACCCAGGGGCAGAGGATTGGCAAGATACCACGAGAAATGGTTGTACATCCATCCCCTTGAACTCCATTTCCTCCCATGGGGGACAGGCAGTGCCTCCATCTTCTGTTTCCAGCTATCATAAACYGTGATCTGCTGTATGCCCGTGTCCTTTTGTCTGCAGGAAAAGGGTGCACGACATAACCCTCTGGTAGAGTAGACTTAGAAATTTTGGTTTTTTGAAAGCTTTCATGAAAAAATAATAAAGATAGAAGCCYGTCCTTCAAATTCAGTTGGGTTTAATAGGAACAGCTTTTAGAGGGATTGCATGTTTGTCAGCACACTTGCCTAAAAGACCATCTAGGTGATGAGCCAGAAAGATGTCTCTTTTCTCCTCTTTCCTCTCTTCCTCACTCATCTGTTGCATATATTTCTGCTCATCTGAACCAGAAAGGGAAACGGTGTGGACATGGAGGAGAAGCAGGAGTGTTCAATGTGATCGCAACGTGCTCACCACAGGCCTGTTGTGTGAGATACCAGTGGTGAACCAACTAGCAAGAGAAGAAGTTTGGGCTTGTGGTTGGCCTTGTGGCCGAGCTCTCTAGCTGGCGGAGCAGCTGCAGAGGCAGCCGGGGCCGAGCTGGCTGTGAGGAGATGGGGAAGTAGATGGGCTCTGGCCAGTGCCCATCCCTCCCCCTTCCCTCAATGCAGTGTTGTGCAGGGAGCTCTTTTGCTCAGAGGATGTTAGGACACAAGTGGTGCCTCCACTGAACCACAGAGAGGAACAGCTACCAGAGTTGCTGAAATAGGGACTGTTAGATGCTGTGAGAGCTTGCTGCACTTCTGGAGGATTTTCTGTGCCCCATCCTCTTTCGCTGGAGCTCCGTCTCTTTCCCGTCTGCGTCTTCCTACTCCCTGCAGTCCTTTGACTTMATTTTTGCTCCTTGTCTGCTCTGTTTTATCTTCAGCTCTCCTGGCCTATTTCTCCTTACATCTTTCTTCATCAGTCCYTTGTTTCTTTTAGGTCCACACACCCCACTTTACCTAAACCCTGTTAAGAAAAAAGCACGAATGGACCTGACCTCCTCTGAAGTTGTTTCTATCACACAATTTGTTGGTTGTGTTACTGCCTTTCCTCCAGCCTTTCCTCCATCATTCTTTGTTTTGGCTGCGAGAGCTCCAGGCAGGGCCTGGCTGCAGCTCTGTGTGTACAGAGCCTAGCAAGACCGAAGGCGCTCCATTCTCAGTAGTCCTTAGGCACTGATGTTGTAAGCAGAATTAATAGTAATTTGAGTGGATGCAATTGCCAATGTGGCCACAGACTTACAATGCAACTGTGGGAAAGTAAGTCTCCTGGTGTCTCTGATCACTATCTGTAAAATAATACTTTCCTTCCAGCCTTTAAATAAGAATCCATGGTTAAAACTAAATTGGATTTTTAAATCTCTTTCACCATGAATAATCTTCTGTGTGATTAGCAAGACAAGTTAGGTATGCAGTTGTTTTTAAATGGTAATTTTTAGGCTTACCTGTCTGCTTCTCAGATGTTACGTGATTCTGCAGTGTGATGTACTGATGTGCAACTCATGCATCCACATGTGTACACAAACACACTCTCATTTCAGCAACACATTTCCCTTTCTGCTCCTCCTTTGGAGGATCCYACTGGAAAACTGCAATAATTAGGCATCTGGGAAAAGACTGTTGCAAGTTTTATATCCTCCCACCAACTTGTATCTTTTGTACCTGCACAGGTAGGGAAAGAATAACGGTGGAGACACATGTATATATGCATGTCCACACAACTAGTGCATTTGTAAACTAGAAACAAGGCAACAGTCAGAGCTTATTGCTACTGCATGAGCCCACTTAACAGTGTTACAGAGTGCAGTGTATGCTATAATCATGCTTACATATCTCAAGAAAATATAGTATGTCTTATTAATTATGGATCACAAATGAATTTTGAGATCCTCTGATTAAAGGCAGTATTGAAATATAAAGCATTGCAACAGAACTGTGCTAATTTGCACGGTTGACTGGGAGACCCTTTGTGGCTGAATTAATTTCGCAATTTAGTAAGTTAACGTACCCAGCACAGCAAAGCTCATGCATCACAAATTGCAATTATTCAGTGTATTTTGACAACAATATCTCTATTTTAATTATTTACAATGCTTAATGACTTCCTAGTAGTTGTTCAATAGCATCACTTTTATGAAAATCAATGAAATCTTATTCATACAGGCTGAAAGGGGTCAGGCATATGGGGATGCTGGGCAGAGACGAAGGTAGGGGTCCCTTTCTTCCCTCACCTGCACGCTGGCTGCTTGCTGTCTAACTCAGCCTACTGTCTCTTCTCAGAAGTGCCTGACGAGACCCTGAAACCAGCACTGTGACTTGCTTAGGGGCTAGTTAAAAGAGAGACATTTTTGTATGTATTGCATGGTGTGCACACAAGTGTGACTYGTACTGTGCTATTGTTGATAACTGCTTGATAGTGGCCAAATAATAGATGAAAAGATGTTTTCTCTGTAAAGCAGGGGTTACAAGTTTGGAAATGAAGTCAATGTAAAGTAAAAGTAAAGATCTTTGGTGTTTGACAGGAGGTAAATTTGCTCAAATGAGACAGGTAAKGTTTCAGATGACACAGCTTTCAAATATCAAATTGTTTGTCATACAGGTGTTAGTAYTGAAAATGCTTGCTGSTAAGCACAAAACCCACCTTACAACCTAGCAACCCAGTGAACAAGAAAGTCTCCTAAACGCTGTGATATGACTCGTTCTCATGTAGTTCCCCTTTCTTGGCCTGATGGATCTGAAATTCTCACTCTCAAGATTATCAGGAAACCATCTGGATTTCCTTTGAGCTCAGCACATGGGATTATATCCTTTTTTCTGACTGGCGGAGCAGCATCTCCCCAGTCCCGCTCACCAACACTTCTGGCAGTCCTGCATTTTGTATCTCTTGCTATTCCAGGCAACCCAGGCATATATGCTTTGCACGTGTGCCAAAGCCAATAGTTTTTGCTGTTTCCAGTGTRCTGGTGGCTGAGATTATTTTCTCACTGCTTAACACTTCACTGGCATTTGACACTGAGGGCTTCGCCGTACAGTGTGCATCTCCTGGTGCAGAGCAGGTAGCACGAGCTGTTTAACATGTCCTTGCTCACGCTGGACGGATGTCTCTTTTTGGAAGGGAATTCCCACCTTCTTCTGCTTTGACCAAGGGCCTGTACTGATACATTTCTCCTCCTTCCACCCACAGGGAAGTCGGCGCTTCCCTCACCATCGGGCTCAGGCTGGTGGTTGCCTCGCGGCCATCACCTTGTCCTGAAGTCTGGTTATCTTGACTAAAACCAAAGCTTGTCCACAACCAACGTAAGTGTAAAATAGAAAATAAAGCATGCCTACACTAATAATTTCAAACTGCAGGCTTAGCTAGGCCCTAAACCAAGTTAGGTCCAGTACTAATTAAGTTGTTGGGAGACCGTACATAGTGACACAATCCATCCGTGTTGCTGTCTGTGTGSGTGCACCTCTTCCTCCACCAAGGGACCATCCAACAGGCTGTCTCAGATGGTCTATGGCCTCTGAGCCTCCCCTGTAAAGACAAGAAGACTTCAGAGAGATCTGTAAGGCTAGGAACAACTCAAAAAAAAGGTATTTGAGTACGAGGGTGCTTGTTCCTGCTGCATGTGAGAGACCTCAGCTTCTTCTGGGGGGCACTGCAGAGCAGTTGGGATTTGCAAATTAAACCCAAGTCCAGCTTAGATGTTAATGCTTTATGTAGCTCTGCTCTTACATGCCAGAGGAACCTGCTGGCACACTCACCTTCTTTCTTGTTAGTACCACTGTTTATATTTTGGGGTGTATGAAGGGGAACAGATGCTATCTTGTTTTACTGTAGCGTGAGGAAAATCTATTTAAGTGCCAGAGGAAGGAACTGCTGGTTGCAGGTGTTCACGAGAGATGTGTTCCTCTTTGCCCCTGCGCTCCTGGAGGGGAATTCAGCAAAAAGGACCCGCGTGTGGAGCACRGTCCCCGACTTCCCCAAAGCTGTATAAACACAGCAGAAACTCCGGTGGGCCCCGGTGTGCCGAGGGTGTGTCCCCCCTTGTAAAAAAGAAAAGAGGTTTAGATGACGCACTCCGGTTTATGTTAACCTGTGAAATTTTTACCCTTTTTTTTCATACATGGTTTGTGCTGGACATTCTTGGTTCACATCTAAGGATGCTTTCCATTTCTGACTCATTTACTGAAACTTTCAAGACCATGAGCAGCAAATAACAATGGGTGAATAATGAATGAGTAACAGATAGTAGTCCAGCATGCTTATCGCTAACAGTCTACTGGCATCTCGCAGGCTGTGATTTGCCCACTTAAGCTCTGACCTGGTAAAATCCTTGAACACATTTAGAAGTGTATGAATAATTTCACTAAAAATATTTTTGGTTGCTTTCTTAAAATTAAACATGTCACTAGTTCCTTGTGAAGATGATGTGTTTACTCCCATGCTTACGGGCACTGCATCAGGCATCACTCTTTCACATTCTCACAGAAACGCTTTATCTCTGGTGAAATATGTCACTGCCTTTCTTGAGCTGAATGCTTCATTCCTCTCACTCACGGATCTAATACCACATTGAATTAAATGTATTGATGAATCAGGACTGAAATCTACAGTGAATATGATTGCTTAAAAATAATTCTACCAGACGTAGTTTAGAGATGTCATTTTCTGTGGGCACACATGCTCTGTGTATGGGTATATAAAACAGCRTGTGGGAATGCAATGCTATTTAACTCATAAATGGAGAGCAAAATTTTATTGGTCACAGTAAATATTTGTTCAAGGAAAAGGAGAGGAGGTGAGAACAATCCATATGAAAAGAAAGCACATTAGTACCCAGAACACTGAAAATATTGTTCAAGGACAGTTTATCCTTGTGGAAAATATGACCCCCTGTAAAGCTGCTGAGTCTGTTTGCAGATCATTTCAAAATAGAGTCCTTGCATTTGCCATTTTAGTTTGTTTTGGCTGTTGGTGTCCAAACTACATTCCTAGCAAATTGCATGAAGTGCTTATTCCATTATTTCTATTGTTATGTTTCTCAATAGAATGTGGTTATCTTGAGCTAGTGTCATGCTTTAGTACATTAGCACTAAAATGCACTGATGATCTTGCAAAGAGAGCGTAGGGCGGCTGACATTGAACTGGTACCTTGTACCTTGGCTCTGGAGATTCCTAAACCAGAGGTTGCTTTCAGCTTAAAATGAAGAAAGAATATTTGCATTTCTTCATAATCTGGTCTACTCTTGTGAAACCATGGCCTGTGCCAGTTCATATACGTTCTGCTCAAACTCTGTCCAGGTGCTGGGATTTGCTTGACTGGTCCTAACTGGTTTTTGGATGAGAGGTGTTTTAATCTGCTCTGAATTTATATTTTGCATGGCTTCAGTTTTCACATAATGAGCCAGCTTTATCTGTCATGTGCACAGTTCTGCTTTCTTCACGTCCCAGTTCATAATTTTGTTACATGCCTTTTGTCCATAGAAAATAAAGGAATCGGGGAACTGAAATTGAATTAGRCCCAAAACGTGCTTGAGTTTCCTGTTTTTCTTGTATTAAAATACTTTTTCTATTGAGACCGAACATGCGGCAGTTTCCTAACCACAACCACAGGGACTGCGAGAACACCCCGAGTTTTGTYGCAGAGCAGAGCGAACGGGGCAGATCTGGAAGCGGGCTGGGGCTGTGCTGGGCAGAGCAGCGCGGGGAAGATGCCGTCCCGCCGCACTGGCAGCTGCCCTGCCGCGGGTGGACAAAGGAGTTGTTTTTGTTCCTGGACACTGGCAATGACTAGGTTTGTGGTTCACCCCTTGCCCAAGTCAGATGTCATCTCTCTCTTTCATCCTCCTTCCCTGCTTTTTTTCCCCTGACCATTCTTTTCTCTCATCTCGTCTTTTTTCTATCCTAACCCACTCCTCCTTCTTTCACTCTGCCCTCGTTTTTTCTCCTTCTTTGGTCAAACAGACCTACTGAAATATAAAGCCTGACCTCTCCTAAAGAGCAGGGGGATGTCCTTTTTCTTTTTAAATTATGCACCTGCCTAGATGTTTTCACCACATAATTGCTGTAGTCACTATTGGGAACACAGATAGCCCCTTTAATACAACCACTAAAAGCCTTTTGATTTAAAAYGATGTCTACAGTTTTACAGCCTTTCTGTGCTTCTGGTAGTATCCTTCTGCAAAGACTAAGTGGAGAGACAAAAGAAAGCAGCGCAAGACCTGCCTCCAGCAATATTTCCACAGCCCTATTACTAGGGAGGGCTGCTCACGCTGAGGTCACTGCTAGGAGAGCTCATCGCCGAGTGCAAAATACATGCAAAAGTTACTTTATTATAAGATTAACAGCTCTATCATGAAAACCAGCAACAGTTGCGGGCTTGTGGGAATCAGTTCTGCTGCATTCCAACCCGGGCTGTCCTTCTGACACTTTTTTTCTGTGGAAACACTCATAAATTTGACCATGGTACTTGCAGATGAGCTAGACTTGTTGGAATACAGTCCCTTCGAATCCACCCTCTCTCCCTCCTTTGTCCCAGGAAGGAGGTACTCTCTCTCCGAGTCTTACATCCCTTAGTAAACTAAAGGATATTTTAGATATCTTGCTGTTTGTTTTGGATTAAGTGACGCTGTTTAGGGAGTAATGTTCTCCTCAGTGTGAATGGGAGGAGTGGAATTYGTAGTTCCCGTCTCAAGAAAAAAGATATTTTCACAAAAGATAATGAAGCATTTTTATGCATATGTAGGAGAGGGAGKCCTGCTACAAGATCTGAATTTTGGATACCTCCCAGTTTAAGGGAGTTGMGATTTGGGCATTTATAAAAAACCCTATTCTTAATGGTAATAAAAGAAAAAAACCCAACCAAACATGATTATCTTAACGCTGCAAAGATTTTATTTGTATTGACAAATTATTTAATAGAGATTAATTGGATCTTTAATTTAGACACTAATTTGATGATCTACCCAACAATGAAGTAAAGGCTGTTGACTGTTTATCCATTATCTCATATAGAAGACAAACACGGTGTTATTGAAGTGATTTGCATACTTTCTGAAGTAAAATATTAATACACACACGTCTTTCCCAAGTTTCAGCCCATCATTAAAGCTCTGTGATCTTCTTCTTACACTAACATTTTGGTCTAAGCTTTACTGCATAGTAAGATAAAACTTCATTACACAATTAGGCAAAACATCACTGCTGTGTTGAATAATAATTTTCTGAAGGCACTGAATGCAACCTTGAATTAATATCTCATCTATGTCCAGATTTAGTACCTTGAATAAGYCCTAATAATATTGCCATCTCCCAGCTTTCTTAGAGATTTGAGTCTGTGTGCTTGTTTGCAGTTATGTCTAAAATTAACTATTCTAGTTATAAACCTAACAAAACAAGGAGGAGTGTAATCTAATGGCACACAGAAGTGGGCCCTGCACTGGATATTTCAATGCTCTCTCTCTCCTTGTTATTTTTGCACCATGTCTTCCTTATTAACTTTTGATATGGGCTATCACTTTCCTCCTTAAAAACCTCAGGATCATAGTTCAATTTGAAGGCTGCGCGTGTCGGTTGGACCTGTTGTTATCGAGGCCTTTTCTACCAGCACCGTTTTTCCCTGCTGTCAAATCTCCCCCCACCTATTCATTCCTCCTGCTTAAGGCCTGTTTGACACTGTTGTAATGACCCCCCCTGGGAGATGTACAATTGGATTTGTAAGTTCCCGCATGGCTCTTGCTTTTTAATGTTTGCTCCTGAGTCAGCACTGTATGCATGGCTGACTGGAATAGAGTGAAAATTTGAATAATTTCTGTTCTGTTCCCTGGATTGTATTGCTGTTTGGTTGCAGAGAAGAAAAGCACCTCTAAAATGGTTCAGGAATCTCATACTCTCACATATAATTATGTTGTAGTATTCTGGATGCCTAATTTTTCCRTATCTCTTGGTAGCACCTAACCATTCTTGTTAGACAGAACCTGAGTTTTACCAGAGCTTCACAGTTAAATACAACGGATGATGGATTTTTTTATCACATAGCAGCACACCTGACGGACAGTACAGGCTCTGCTCCAAGTTGCACTTGGTCATAAAATATGTGGCAGCATGAGGCTAAACTTCTATGCTGGTAGAACAATGATCTCATAGCTAGACATGGGGACAAAATTAGCTTTGGTCAAATTTACATTTTAGAGCAGGGATGAATGCCTGTCCCCTGTGTCCTAAGAAAGGGGATGTTATTTCGGGGAATCTCTGGATTCCACAAATGCTTCTGGAGTTCAGAATCAACTGATTGCTTTCCTATAAATGGAGGGTGGGGGTTAATGTTTCTTCTACATTAGCCACCCACAATGGGTTCAGCTCTACCCTCTGAACTACGCGCAGGCTTGTATCCTTACATCATGTGTTGATGATTCTTATTCTGCCGTATACTTTGGCAGGGAGTGATGCAATCTATCAGAAACTCTAAGCAATTATTTTCTTTTGGGCTGCATACCCTCGGTAATCCAGGTAGCAATTACCCAATCTGAATATTTGGCAAGTAGTTCGTAATCCCTGTGGAGAAAGCATATGCAAGCCTGGCTCTGACCTGATTAACTTTCTTAGTTCCCTGACTTTACCAAACAGTACTGAACACCTAAGGGGAACTAGCATGTTCCCAGGTACCTCTGTCCTGAACAACATCAGTAAAAACTAATCATCCCTTCTGGATTTGGTGTTCCCTTTCATCCTGGGCTGGCTACATCCCAGGTGGGTGCAGCTTCTGGCAACATGCCCTACAACGTAGGTGTTATTCTCAGAACAAAAGTAGAGGGCTGCCAGCTGTCCAGTGTCACCTGCCCTAAGGAAATTTTCCTTCCAAATCTCCGAGTGGATTATTTCACCAGGTGACTGTGCTTGTTGTTGCGGTCTGCTGATGTGACCATGTGACAAAATGCACTGCTTGCTTCCGTGTTCAAGGGAAGTGGAATTTAACTTGCTCAGTTGTATTTTGCAGCTGCAAAGAAGGAAAAAAATAGAAGTAAGAGTACAGTACAGGATGGGCCAGCATGTGTCTTATTTCCTGCGTTCTCGCAGCACTCTCAGGGAGGAGGGACGTGGCACCCTGGCAGTGACTATGCACCAAATCCTCAAGAGTTCAAGAGCTGCACTCAGGAKTGGAAAGAGAGCTAAAGTATTAGGACCATTTTAATCCCTAGGTGACAAAGAGCCTTGAATACAGAAGGCTGTTCAGTTCATAACAAATCACCTTCATTTCGTGGTGTTCCCTTTTCCTGCTTTTCAGAGGTGGCTGTAGATGGCCTTAGAATTTTCTAATTGTTTTTCAGCTTTTTTGGACAAGCTTATCCTGTGCTTCCTTGCATGCTGTCAGACTTAAGTGAGATATAGAAACATTATTTGAGGGCTAACTTCCTGCAACACCACCTTCTCATTCAGGGYTCCAAACATTTCTCACAAAAATATATCCAATGTCACTAGTATGAAAGGGTCCAGGATGGTTGAGTATGTCCCATTTCTCAGCCAACCATATCTGTCTGACGTGTCCASTAGCAGGACTGGTTGCTCTTGACTCACTGAAAGGGATAGTTTATGTTTTTTAGAGCTGGGTTGTCAAGGGTGGTCCTTGACAAGACTTGAACTCATTCTCCCTGAGCTTAGTGGGGTGGTTTAACTGCTCATCTCTAGCCAATAAATCTGGCAGTCAGAGGCACAGCAAAGAGACACAAGGAAGTTCTTCTAATCTTCAAGCAACTTCATGGGTGAGGTCAAGTTCTTACGCTATGATTCACCAGCAGATTTTGTCGGGATGAAGAGGTGAACATCAGTTCTCTCATGATGCCTTGTCAGTTCCCATATATCAGCATTCCTCCCCATCATGGCATAAGGAAAATGGATGTGACTCACACTTCACAGGTTTCAGGTAAAGCAGAAACCAGAACATGGGAGATGTTGAAGSTTATGACAGTGTTATAAGCGATGGGTCACTTTTTTCCTTAGGGAATCTGCTTAACTCCCTCAGAGTTTTAGAGAAAAGAGAAAAAAAAGAACAAAAGACGAAGGAGGGCAGTGAGGAAAGGAAAAGGTGCTCCCACTTTTTGTGGTGTTACTACGCAGAGCTGAGCTGCCAGGTTAGTAAGATCTGCAGGGAGATTGTGGTTAGTGCTGGTGGTTGACTGGGTGCCACTGCATTCCTTGCAGCGGGACTCGGGCCAACTGCATTACACCATCAGCTCTGAGGGATCACCAATAGCACAGATTGCCAAYAGGAGAGGAAAATGCAACAGAGTTTTTGATACCTAGGAAGGATGAGCTTTAGTGACAGTKGAGCTGTTCAGTCCACCACCATGACCATCCCTGGAAAATGAAAGTGTCAGCACGCCTGTGTGCAAGCTTTTCAGCCTATAGCAGAGTGATTGTGTCAAATGTAATAGAATGTAAATATTTGTGGGGTTTTATGGTTTTGGGGTTTTTTTTTTGGACTAYAAATCCCCTCAGTTCCTTTCTTCCTTCTCTTTTGCAACAGGCTGTGGGTCATCAGTATCAATAACACAGATCTCTCTCATGCCACACCTAAACTAAATTGTCAATAGGAGGTGTTGTAGAGGATTCACACATCATTCCAGCAACTGTAATATCTGTTGGGAAATGCAAAAACACCAGGTGCATAGCTGCTGGTTAGAGTTTCCATTTACTTTACCTGGGGCTTTTCTGTAACATGCAGCAATGTACGTCACATGCAGAAAAAAAGTAGGTGGAAGGTTCTTTCCAAACCACATTGACCGAAAGAACGTAYGTGTCAGGTAAGCTGTATGCTGATGTGCTCATGCGTTCTGCGGTGGAAAGGGTTACCTTGTCAAGGAAATCTTCCTGGTGCAGGTGTGCATCCTAGCAGATTCATTCAGAGACTGAGAGACGAGAATGAGCCYTCCCTCATCTGACATGTACAAACAGCATTTTATCCATTTGTCTCCTAGRACGTTTGCTAGCTGTCTTGTTAATCTTTTACTCGAAGTCAGACATATGTATTGATGGAAAAGCAAACCATAGACCGCAGACCCCCTGCCTCGCCTTCCTCACCTCCTCAGAATAACACTCACCATAGAACCGTGTAGAGCGCACCGGTATTTCAATGGGCTTGTAGCTGCATTTCCTCCTTGCACTTCTAAAGCACCTCTTCCACTGCTGTACTCATAAGCTCTTCTTCCTACTTATTGTTTGTACTGTTGAATAACTACCTACCCCCACTCTACCCCCATATCCATCACATACATCTCCTTCCTCATTTGCATTTTGCATGTATATGATGCCTCCTGTATCTCTGAAGTTAAGGGGRCTGAGCAACCGGGACTGGAATTTCTTCCTTTTAATACCAAGTCACAAGGTGCTCTGTGCACCTCTCACTGACCTTCTGGAGGCTTTATAAGCACCATTATTTTTACTTGCTTCTAACAGACCAATATCAAAGGCAACAAAAATTCAGGGCCTGATCCTCAGCTGTGTGAATTGTTTTTAACTTTATTAACATTAAGAGGGAATAAGAAACTTGTGAGCCAGAGCCAGTGGCAGAGTATAGAAAGGGAAGTAATTTTAGGAACAGAAATATCTGTAAAGGTTAATCTCCAGTTATCTTGCCTCTGACTTCATCATCATCTGGTCGCAACAGACTTTGTGAGCTAAACAGAGCCAGGTTAGCTCAGCACTTAAATAAAAGAGCCTGGGGGTGTTGTCTTGGTGGTGTTAAACAGTGATCTTCTATCTTACCCAAGCAAGCAGATTCTTTTGCATCTTGCATCACTGCATTATCTGAGCTTTCCTTGCATGTCTGCCTTCAAGCCTGCCAGGCTGATTGGTTGGGATTATTGCCTGAGGTTTTCCAACACTAATTTTATTTCTAATAGTATTTATTTTCTCCAACAAAGCTCTGCATGCTCACATTCTGCATCTGATTTTAAGTGAGGTCAGAATTTCTTTAAATAGTGATTATTTGAAAGGCAAGAATACCCTCCAAGTCTTGTAAGAATATTGTTTATAAATATTTGTGCTTTGCATCTCTGTAAATGAAAATTACTAAAGCAGAACAAGGATTTATTTTCAGTTCTCTTTAATCTCAAAGTTATGCTTTGTACTGTATGACATGGGATTGACCCTCGCGGGACTGGATCCAGCCTGAATTCATATCTCACTCAAATCCACATTTGTACATTGTTCAGGGTGTTTGGTCAGGAAGTTTTAGCCTGTCTGTTTCAAATAATTCATACTTCTAGTGCTCAGCCTCAGCAAAATCCCCAGGAACTCTAGTAGGCTTTGTAAGCACTTCTTCAGGTGAGAATGTATTCTTCAATATGAATTTAGATTTGATACAGCGATAGAACAACTCCTCCTCTCCTCTCCTCTCCTCTCCTCTCCTCTCCATTTCTTCCTAAATATTTTTTTCTTTTTAGTTTCCAGGTTCCCCTGGCAAAAAATGCCTCAAAAAACTTTGTGCAGTGCCTAGCACAAGGGGGCTGGGATCATGGCTTGTTCTGTAATACCAATCACCACTTAAGAGTTAAAATGAGAAATAAGTTGGATGGACTACTGACTCTTCGCCAGGAGGTAGGCAAAGGTTTGTAATAGCTAGTTCAGTTGACACCCCAGGAAAGAGAARCTCTCTGTTCTGGAAGCCTGTGTTGGTGATAACGGTGTGACCGTTGCTGCATTGCCTTGCCAGATCCTTCAACACTGGAATAAAAGCAAGTGCTTCTAACAGGGTCCTGTAATTCAGTTGTCAGTCCAGCTCAGTCCTTAGTCTTGCTATGGAGGTCAGTCATAAAGCCGCAGCCTGCTGTGGTGACAGCAATGCTAGGGAACTAGTAGGAAATAGCCTTTGTGTAGTGCATTTGGCAGACAAACAGTTAAATTATGAAGTTGCTATTATTATGGATTTTAGTCCATAATAAGATGGGCCAGATTTGAGTTTGTAAACCCATCCTGAAAAGTGCATCAGTCCAYCTCTAACCCTGGGTTCACTGAAGACATTGAAGTTCAACATGTAGGTTAAAGTGAAAACTGCATTCAATATTGGTTTTTGTACAGACTAATTTRTTGGCTGGAAAGCAGTAAAGCTAAAGAGGAGGCTGAAAAGCTAGTGAAAGTGCTGTGGCAACTCACTGTAAACTTCTAAATCCCTGGCGGAGAGGCTACATCCAATTGCTGTTACTTCTCTTACGCTTAGATTCTTTGGGGAGCTGTATCATCGTTTTGTTCTGAATTGTGTCCATGCTTGGTCCGTGGCCGTGCYTCCTGGGCTCAGAGATATTATAATGGTACAGATGGATCCTCTCCACCTCTGCAAGTGACCTGAGAAGGCCAGGTCTGGCTGCTGCTCCTTGGGTGAGCCATGGGAGCAAYGCCCATGCCTTCCTCCCTGTTTCCCTCCTTACGGAGGTACTGGGATGAGAACGAGAAGAAACGCCAGTGCGTCTGCCAGCCTGTCCTGCCTGGCTGGGCTTCATTGTTCTTCTCTTAATTTCATCCCGTAATTCATTCAGAGAACAGTAATGTGAAACTTCTTAGCATCCTAGATGATTTCTTGCCCTCTTACTAGGCCTCCACGCCCTCGTTGGGGTCAGCATCCTTCAGATATCCACAGCCTAGCACGATCTCCTGCCTCCCCCTTCCGTTCCCCCAGCAGCTTGCTGTCCTTTAGCCAGGTTATACATATTTTTTCAATCCCAGTTGTTCATGGTCTCTGAGCACGAGGCTTAGCGGAGAGCTACGCTGCCAGCGCTGCGAGACACCCCAAAGGGARTTTGGCCGTGGCTCTGCCGGTTTTCACACCTCTCTGCAGATGGAGGCCGCGGACCCCGCTCCCCTCCCCGGCGCCCCTGCCGGCGCTCTGCCCGCCTTCGGCCTCCGCCGTCAGAACGGCTTTGGCAACTGCCACTGCTGGATTGCATCACCGTGCACGTCTCCCAGGTGGCTGCAGCTTTAAAACTCGCCTGTCAGCCTGTCTATCTGGTATTAGGTTTGTATCTTGCCTGTCTACCCGGGGTATCGACTTCTGGGCTGCTTTTGCAGTTCTAATTGCAGTTTGGGCACGGCAGCGCTGTGGGTGCTACGTCAGCAAACATAAATGGCATCGTTGTTCAGGCTTGGAYGGTGTTTGTACGGCGTTGCAGGAAATGGAGGTTTGGCGCGCCGGAGAGCTGCGGGGACAGGTGATGCGGGAAGCAAGGCGAGCGCAGCATCCATCCCCTCGCGTGCCTCAGAAGCCGCCCAGGGGAAGGGAGCAGCGTAGCCAACTGGCACCATCGAGGAGACGGCCAGCTTCCCCTCCCGTGATTTATACGGGGTTTACGGTGGGGTGTGGCCAAGTAGGGAYGGTGGGAAGGAGGCACATACGGTTACGTGGGATTAGCGAGGAGCRGACAGACGGCAGCGCAGGACCGGGCAGGGGAGCGCGCACGTGGGACGGCTCAGCCACAGAGGCAGCTGGCACCGGAGCGCTGATAAGGAGGAGAAACAGATGGCCATGCAAGCCCTTACACACGCCTTCCTGGTAGGCCTGCTGGAGGCTGGTCCACATCCCTTATTCCCCAAACAAAAATAAATCTTTTCCATTCCCTTGTTGGAAGAATTCATGTGGCTCATTAAAGTTTACTGCCATAAACATGCTCTTGCAGTCTTTGCCCGGGTACATCTCCGCCGCCTGTGAATGACACAGGATCAGTCCCATTTGGGCCTCCACCGTGCTGTTGTGACACGGKTATAGAGCCCTTCCCTCACCACTGCAAGTCTGCAATGTGAAAAGAAAAGGGGGAAAAAGGACAAAAGAAGCAGAAATACATATTATGTAAGATCCCCCCAAAACAATTCCAGAATTGGCCTTGACACCAAGGGGAGCGTGTAGCAACTCGTAGACGTGCAGAAGTTAACATGACAAACTGCTGAGCGAAATTCGTTTAAGAGGTGTTCTGTATCGCCGAGGTAAGAGCGGTGCGATGTGATGTGGCAGTTGCTGTGGAAACCCTTTGGCTGTGCGGCGGCGGAGAGCAGAATGCAGCGCAGAGCAGAATGCAGCGCAGAAGGTAAGCGGAGCCTAGGTAGCGCCTAGGTGTAGGAGGCAAAGCTCCAGCATCCAGCATCCCCTCTCCACTGCAGTTCATTGCTTGCAGGCTCATGTTATGCAGCTCTGTCTATTCTCTGTTACTACACAGCCACCACGGGGATGAGGTTTGGAAAAAGCACAGAATGTTTCTAGTAGTGCAGATGTTTTCAATGAATTCACCCTTCAAAACTGAAAGCGAAGGAGGCCTGGAAGGGGAAGAGTGTTTGTAGTGAAAAATATTCGGTTCATCCATATGTAGACCCAATGTGAGCCTGGGAGACACTGAGTGCCCCCTGTGAAGTGACAAGTGCCCTCAGTCTTCACTGAAGTTCTGCTGAAGGCAGTGGGTACGTCTGCATGGCAGTTGCAGCAATGACTGCTTTTTGGCTCGGTAAATTAGCCTTTGTGGCTGCGCTCTGGCTTCTACAGTACGCACGCTTCAGTATCTCTTTAGAGGGTTGTCTGATGAAAAGGGAAAACATTCAGCATCTTGCCAGATCAGGGCCTGGATTTTGAAATATTTTTGTAGGTTAAAATGAGAATGCATATGCATGGRCTTGTTTTCAGGCGAGCTGAGCACTTGTAACTTGCAGAGTTGGGTGCAAGTTTTAGATGTTCTGAGTCTCCAGAAATCAGTCTCAGAAATTCTTTTCCCCTGATACCATCCTTATTACCCTTGCCTCCATCTCCTCTGCTGTGATGTTGTATTTTAGCTATGAAACTGAASTATTTAAACCATTTATGATACCGTTTGTTTGGGAAACAGTATAAAATTTGCCCTATCTATCCAACTGAATGACTTCCATGTAAAATCAATCAACGATAGTGAAATCAAGTGGAAAGGATGTGAATGTCATTCAAAATAAGGCCCCCTTTCCTCCACCATGGCTCTAATTCAGCCAGCGACCTGGAATGTGGYGCATTTCACTCACTGTGAAGCCTTTGGGTGCAAATTTACCCTCTAACATCTTCCAAAAGAAGCCCCATGRCCCAGTTCCCACAACCTTCACATCTTAGGGAACTGGTAGAGATGGAAAATTGGTGTGAGGGCCCTTGCCACTGTAGTATCTGAAATGCTAACCTAATTCTAGAGAGTACCATCAATTGTAATCTTATGTGAATAGGCTTTCTAGTGTTACAATATTTTTGCAAATATTTAAAAAG
Organism: Oceanodroma leucorhoa; assembly: GCA_030449065.1. Lineage (NCBI taxonomy): Eukaryota > Metazoa > Chordata > Aves > Procellariiformes > Oceanodroma > Oceanodroma leucorhoa. The sequence goes on from JASVER010000047.1 coordinate 6,617,623, forward strand.
GTGCCAATGTATATACAAAAAAGTGGGTATGGTTATAGGTCTATCTATCTGTACTTTTGATGCCCTCCCTCCTTATCCCCACATCTGTTTCCAAGAATGTCATACCTGGAAAGAATCATTTCAAATTAATTCAATTTGTTTCAAAGCAGCCTAAGCTTCATCCCTCACAAGKGCCACTCAATCATATTACTGCTCCTGTGAAACTCCTAATGGGACACAAAACAAGTAAAAGTAGATTCAGGTGATCTCACATATTAAACGTACTAATTAAATCTGGCAGCAAAATGACTCTGTGAATTTCCTTTAATCCTGTTTTTAAATTAGGCCATATGTATTTTGGCTCCAGATTTCACGTGCTCTATTTTCTATGAACTTCCTTTTAACCATGTCCTGTGGCCAATTCACATCCAATTGTTTGAAAATCAGTCTTAGGTGATAACTCTGGATGATTAAATATGGAGTGTCTAATTCTGCTTTCAAATCCACCTGTTCCTTTGAAAAGCTTAGTAAATATCTCATACGGCAGGTTCAAAGCCGTACCGATCTGACTGTCTCTACTAAAAACCCAAATGTTATGGATCTCTGTGTTTTATGAGAAACTTTCCCTAGAGGAAAACTAGCTTTAGGAAAGTGGGGATGCTTGCTTTAAATCAGTAGTACTTTTCACATTGCCACTTTATAGCCTTACCTATGGGGGAATATGAGCTTATTTATATAGTTTTGCAGTGACATGATGACTAACAAGAGACATGATGACTAACAAGGGACATACTGACTAACAAGGGCTTCTTCTTGAAGTCCTCTTCTGTACAGTCTTGGTATTTAACCCACCCTGTAGAAAGTTGAGCTTGCAGTTCAAGGAGGTCTATGTTGTTAGCCAAAATGTTAGCGGTCAGTATCTACTTGAATAAATAGTCAGCCATGATGGGAGCACTCCCCTGTTGTGCACATTTTAACTTCACGAAGCCAAAGCTCCAGGTTGCATCTAGGATATATGGTGATACTCAAATATACTCTTTTTTAGGGGATGGGAGCAAATTCTCTGTTACTTCTGGACTTAGGATACTGGTGACACTTTGATCTCTCATGCTTCCTGTGGTATGCTGCGGTTTTTATCTATTTTAGTATTGTGCCCTAACAGTTTTAGTTTGTTCTCAGGTTGTTAGGAGTGTTTTGCGGTCTGTGCTTTTGTGTGTGTGTGTGTGTGTGTGTGTTATGGAGAAAGTGTTCAGAGGCCATTCGGGGCAGAAATCTATTAATGTGATCTTGGAGGGACTGGACTTGGTGAGCTAGGTGGTCCTGCTCCTCTTTGTTATATACTGCATTCTCCTGATTGCACCTGTGACACAATATATGCAATAAATAATACAATCTATAGCAACACTGCTTTCACATAATAGATATGGCAGCAGAGTTCTTTCCAGGAGCCGCTTTCCAGAGCATCTGAGCCAACCATTTAGCTGGTGTAACCTGTTACAGCTCTGTCAAATTACACAGGACTCCAGCAGTTCACTGCAGCAGAAGATTTGGCCACCCTTGTTCYATCAGGAATTAATTGATGGGAAACGTACCTAGACATACACACAGACACGCAGCAGCGCACACCCAGAGTACATACCAGCACGTACTCATCAGAGCTCCTATTTGCCTGGGATGACAATCTGGTCTGCTAGGTGAGTCTGTGTCAGCACAGTTCTCTTGATCTGTGTGCACTTAGTGACTCCTGCACTGGGCAGTAATGTCCAAGAGTAAGGAAAAGCTGCCAGAGATACATGTGTTTGTGGGTAYGCACATGTCCACAGAGCGCATAGAAAGTAAATGGTACTGTTGAATAAACGTCCTATCTGCAGAGGTGTGAGGTAGTCACATTACTCAGGAGTGTGCCGAAATGATTGATGTTAAAAATGTTATACCGCTGCACTCCACACAGTGCACATTAAAGAAAAGCCAAGGCAGGGCATATTAAATTTTATTGAGAGTGGGTTTTGCAACTCTTTAAGAGGCCATGTGCCATGCTTCCTTTTTTAGGATCCAACTACCAAAATTAAAACCAGTAAATCTTTCTAAAAATAACCTGAGAAAAACTTTCCCCTATGTGAAAATGAAGCATGTTAATGTCCTCATGTGCCTTGGATTTCCAACAAAATAGTGCCTTGTTGGAAAGCGCAGTCTATTCCCTTTGCATGATACCAAATTCCGTGTATCACCTCTTCACCTTGTTGCCGATGGTGTGAGACTGTATGTGACCCGTTCTGGGGTTCAAGCCAGTAACATCCGTGGGGATGGGAGGACGCTCTCCACTAGTGGAGGCAGAAGACCCTGACTGTGACAGGCTGCCTGAAGAAGTGGGCAGGATTTGGATCACTAGATCTGGGGAAGATGGAGTTGTGGGAAGGTGAAGGATTTAAAAGTCAATCAGATACAAATTTATTGCATGGATTTTAATGAGGAATGTGTGCTTGTAGGCATGGCTGTACGCATACTCACTGTTTGCATTCAGTGAGCAAAGACACATGTGAAAGGTGTTTGCATAACACAAATGGTAAGTAGGTAGGGTTGTTCTTTCTCATAGTCATGCTCTTTCTGTTTATATATATATAATTTACATTTTCTGCAAAATATTATGTACTCAGACTATGGCATATGTTAGGCTTGGTATTTCACTATTGTATGTGAGGGGAGGTGATCATTTCCAGTTAAAAGGGCATATAGTTTGCATAAGCAACAAGGAAAGAGATTATCGGAGAGATTTCGGAGAATTTCCTCTCTGTGTACTTGGAGGCAGAAACAGAAGTGCCATTCAGATCTTTTAAGACCGTACCTTTGTGCCTTCCTCTGCATCTAGAAAGTGCCCTGCCTAATTTGTGCAACTGCAGTTTGGACAGAAGAATKGTGACCATTCCTGCTCAGCTGTGTCTGTTCGGTGGGGTCTAGTAGGTGGTGAACGTGGAGGGAAGCTCCTTTGCTGCGGCTGGCTAGAACCAAAACRTGAAAACGTGGGTGGAAAGGGCAACCCTGTGTGAACTCAGATAGCTTTCCCATCTCTTAAAATCTCTGAGTCTAGATTTTGGAGACTGTCTCCTGATAAAATTGTGGGATATGTCCTGCAAGTGCAGGCGGGAAGCTTAATGCTTTCTGGAAAAGGTAATAAGTGAAGGCTGCAGCAAACACCAGAACAGCCTTTCCTTCCCTCAGCCCACTCTGCCCAAATGAGCACTTTCTCTGCAACCATTGGCAGTAATAAATAATCTTCATCTAAAACATCTCTTGTTACAGCCTTTATTGTATTGGCAGTAAGTGCATAACAAGCCAGTGCTACACTAATAGTTTTGTACTGATAAAAACCCAGTCAAGCTGAACACAGAAAATAGATTTTTAAAATGTGTTCTGAAATGCTTTCTTGCAGTGCTAAAAAAAGTTTACAGGACATGTTGAAAACAAAGTGCAAGATGTAGATATCATGTGTTTGCTTTTTAAGATGGGGGTAATGCCTAGGAAAATCTTTTTCAAAACGTGCTTTAAATGGAGGGCCAAATTCACTGCTGCAYAGTCGCACAAGATTCCAGCGGAGCAAATGGGGCTGGACCCGTTTGCACCAGCGGTCGGTGTGATCTCAAGCTAACCTCGACGCGTCTGTCTGGTGTCAGTGCGACATTTGCCACCAACTGCGCTGGGAGCTAGAGCCAGGCCCCCGCCGGGGCCAGGGCTTCTCAGGGATCTCTTTTTGTTCATCTGAGCCACTTCTGCCCATTTCAAAAACTGTGGCCAATTAGCTGTAAACCCAGATGTGCATGTGATATTTCTCTTCCTCTAAAGGTTACAGCCCGGATCGCTCTTGGTAAGCACCAAGAGGGTGCTTTTGCATGGCAAAAAGGCAGGAGGTGGGGGAGAGGGGAAGGAGCAAGAAAGCTTTGCTGGTGTGTTTGCACATTTACTGAGGCACAAATATGGGGCCTCAGGAGGAATCGGGCTTTTTTTTCCAGTAACAGCCCTTGCAGCAGGGAGGATAGGGGGAAGGCTGGGGGAATGGCAGGGTGTTCATTTCTTCCCCACATCTCTGTACCCATCGGCCCAAGGAAGCCAGGCACACAAACAGCAATGAGTTCCTTGGTGTTCATTTCAGCCCTCTCCCTCGGGCGCTGGGAGTTTTGGGGGTTAACCTAAGCCTTGAGAAGTAAGTCACCCCGKCTCTCTTCAAGCAGAAGATGTCAGCTGGCAGGGTCTTATGATGTGCACTGGGAAGGGGTCTCGGTGTGCTGGCTGCAGAGGGAGCCGGGGGAGATGAGCACCTCCGAGGTGAGGTTAGCCATCACCGGTTACACCGGGACGACCTGGGGTGGGCTGGGGCAAGGAAGAGGGCAGCCCTGCAGTGCTCCCGGCACTGCTGTGCCCCCCTCGCTGCCAGCGAGCCCCTCTGCTCGGGCTGCTGCACGGCGTGAGGACTCGCCGCACGGCTCGCACTCGGGGGGTCGTTCCGGAGCTCCTYGGGGGTGCTCCCCACCGACGCCCGGGCGGTTCAGCTGGCTCCTCGGGAGAGCCGGCCTCTCGGCGCCTTGGAGCCGACTGTCGATTCCTCCCCTGTCACCACCTCTTTTACTCTGTGTGTGGCATCAGAGCAGCCAGCGGGATGTAACTATAGACTCGGACTATTTAGGGCTGTCATTGCTGCTGGCCAACACGTACAGCAGGTTGATTCACAAAGGAGAAGGGATTCTTTTTTTAAATGTAGTTTTTCAGGCTCAAGCTTTTGCACTGCAGTGGAYGGGGAGTGCCACTTAACTAGAAAARCTGCTTTAAGAGAAAGTTTCCTCATTTTGTTTTATGATTGGGGAAAAAAAGATCGTTCTCTTGCATGAAATATGAAAGGAAGGCCAGAATCCCRCGGGCAGGGCTGGTGGGACGGGGCAGCGGTGTGAGCGAGGAGAGTCGGGCCTCGGGCACTTCCACGCTGCGAGGGCTGRTGAAGCTTTGGATCCCCTCCTGACTGCAGATCTTCACAGCAGCATTCCTTGTGTGACAAGCCTTTTTCACATTTCCCCATTCAGCTGATTGTGGGTGCTGCGCTATTTTAAACCCACATGGAAGTATGTTTTTAGGACCATCTGCTACCGGCCCTAACCCAGATGATACAGTTAGAGCCTGCCCACAGCATCCTCCCCTCCTTCAGACAGTTCCAGGAACAAGCGGTGAGTCAGTCCCGCAGCTGAACTCATATTTAGCTAACCCTGATATCCTGCCTATCGGAGAGAAATGCACAACGGCCTTCCCAGGTGCAAAGCCCTGTCGTTTCCATTAGTTAGAGGACGCTTGGAATTTAAAAAAAAAAAMCAACWCCAAAGCAAATGTCACATTAGTTAGTGCATCAACTCCTCTCATTCTGCAGAGTGAGGAGGGAAAAGCCATTCGTTACCGCACGGCAGCTCACCCCCCTTGCTTTTGCTTCAAGGCTGAAGGGCAGTTTCTGCCCTYGGCGGGCTCGCAGGCCTCCCCTTGCTGTTGGCTGCGGCCGTGCTGCTGAGGCAGCGGCTCTCCCTCTTGCCGAAACGTCTTTGTACAGCTGGAGCGTGGTTAATTTTTCCTTCAGGCACTGGGGGTGAGYGCAGGCGTCTCCGGGAGCGGTCCAAAGGCCAGTGTCGCCCGTCAGGGTCCCTGCCTTCTCTCATCGAGCAAAACACATCTGTGGATCTGGATGAGGCTCTTTTCCTCCACCTTAGGAGCTTCCTGAGCCTGAAATAAGGTTTCAGCCAATGGATYATCTGAAATAACCTCCCGGAGAGCTGTGTGACTTAAGAACCAGTGTTTATAAGCCATTACTYGGTGTATTTTAAACTCCTGCTCTTTGATCCCTGTATGATCCAGCAGCCGCTTTCTGGCCATTTGGCAAAACCGGCAAAACGTGCCCTGCTCTGTCATCACATTTCTCCTGGATCCACTTAGCACGCCGCACCGTTTGCCACCCAGCAGATTAATGACCCATAATTACCTTCTTCGTATAATGAGGAAAGCTCAATATCTCCACAGCGGATATGCCAGCATCCAGCCCGGGCACAGCCTTCCAATGTTAAATGATACCTGAGGCCCTGTCCTGCTCCCACTGAAGCGGCGGTAAATCCCTCACCACCTCCGCACAGCCGCCGACTTCCCAAATCTGCGGCACRGAGAAAAAAACCTCCCTGATGCTGCTCGCAGCGTTACCTGCAAAATGAGTATGAAACCCGAATGTTGTTTTATTTAGGCTATGTGGTAAGTATTTGTGTGCTTCCATGTATGCACAAATCAGGCCTGGCTCCGAGGAGCTCTCGCTGGTATCCTGTTTGGATCAATGCTGATTTAAATAAGCATCGTGAACCTAATTATTTAGTGCTGCTCACATGACACTGAATTTGCTACGGTACCCTTGAGACAGGCAAGCTTTATCCTGCTCAACAGAAACATCCGCAGCTGTACCACACTCTGCTCCGGGCTCCTTGGAGTTACTTCATCGCCGCCTGACAGCTGTGTCCCCTGACCATTATCTGGTGGCCGCATACTTCAATAGCGGACTGTATGTACTGTATGCACTAGACTACAGTGTGACCTGACAGCTTGGCTTCCTCTCCCAGAGTATATCTTCTGCTACTCTTTAGCATCCTACAGTTTATCTGTGGTCAGCTTTCTTACCCATTTCCTGCCAGCTGCTACTGGTCTTTTAGTCAGCTCTGCCAGGCATACAGGCGATGGTGAGCTTTCTGAGCCTCTCGATGCATTATTTCTTGGATGTAGGCTTTGCAAAGGCTGCTCTGCAGTTTTATATACAGGATTTCTTCATATGTAGCGTCATGGCAATTAAAGAATGTCACTCTAAGAAATGCACCTCCTGTTTATGACACGGTATTAATTTTATTTCAGTTCTTGCATTGTTGCAGTGTTATGGTTGAGGCATGACGAGCACGAAATTGTTTCTAGCAACAATTATAACTCATTGCCTCGGCACAAGGATCCCAGCATTTGGTATTCTTCTTCCCTCCTTTGCCGAGTTGTCCCACAGAGATGTTAAAGCAGCTGAGGGCACAAGTCCCTGCTCTGGATCCAGAATTTGGTATTTTACAGGATGATAATTCCTCTGCCTAAGCCTTCTGGAAAATCGCTACTTCTCCAAGCTGTGACCCAGCTGATGGCACTGAAGTGCAGTGCACGTGCTGAGCTCAGTTTGGAGGCGTCCCCGTTGCTGCAGCAGGGCAGCAGGGTGCAGGAACTGCGGAGGGTCAGTTACCAGTGGACGTGTCCCTTGCTCCTGCTGCTCCTGTCGGGTCAGGTTTTAGATTTACTCTTGGGGCTATTTTGGGAAGCACCTGCTCTGGGGGAACCAAGCATTTGGAGTTCAGGGCTATTAAGTGAGGGTTTTCTCTCCACCCTGACTTCCCCTCGGTGGGAGCTCCCTTCCCGGGAGCGCCCCGGTCACCCCCAAATGAGATGAGTGTTCAGTGGGGCAGAAATCAGCTCCCCAGATGCTGGGGCTCCAGCCTACCAAAAAAAAATGGTTTTGAAACAGTAAAAGGAGAAGAGCTCAAAGCCTTGCCCAAAGAATTTCCTTTTTTCTTTTCTTTTTTTAAAAGAAAAAAGAAATCACTTTAAACCTTTATGAGGTTTATGAGTCAGCATGTAATAGATCCTTATACTGGGGCATGGGGCAGTGCGGAAGTTCCTGTGACTTCTTGCACGCTCTTTGCTAAGTCCTGACAYATACCATCAGTAGCTGCCTCCTCTGTGATTAAGCGTAGGGAAGGCATGGATAAAAGTATGGATAAGGCCATGACCATGTCCCATTCAACCATGCAGGCTAACTGCATGCCTGAAAGCAGGAGTGCTTAGGCCAAAGGCTGAGGCAGACCACATGGAAAATCAAGAGGAAGAAGAAATTGTGCTCATGCAGTGGAGTTCACGGCTGAGCTTCTGGGGGACTGAACGTTCATGGCACAGTTTCTCAAATGAGGGGCAAAGCAGAGATGTCTTCCTGCCATCCAAATGGTAGGAGGGATTGCTTCCATCCTTTCCCATTCAGCATTCATTCTGAAACCTAATGATGATAGCTGGGGATGAGGGTTGMGTTCTTGTTCTGAAACACCTTTTGGAAGAGCCTGTCAATCTCATGATACGTTGAGGATGCCTGGAGAGGTTTGCATGCGTGAATACTCTGTGTTCAACATTCAGCATTGTTGCTTGCTTCTCCTGGTCACTTTAGTAGACATACCTAGGAAAAATCCAGTCCAGCTGAGCACCACAGAATGCTAAGATGGAAATTACTTGTTAGATCTTTCTGTACCTGCAGTGGAGCTCCTGCCACGTATTGAGGGAGTTATAGATTTTAAGGCATTGATGTATTTGGCTTATTAAAACTCAGRTTCCAGTGAATCCATTTGACCCAATGATGCAGATCTGCCAGTATAACTATTCATGTCTCCATTATTTACCACTCCAGCAATTTTTTTAATCATACCTAGCTTTCAGTAGCAACATTTTTTCATTTTCTCCAGATAATTGCTAAGGATAGTGAGCAGCACTGGGCTAAGAAGTTTCTGTGGGATCCCATTAGACATCTTCTGAAGATGGGCATGATTCAGTTCGGATTGCCTTTTTGAGTGCTGTTGGCTCACCAGGTTTTAATTGATTTACTATGAGGTACATTCATTCTGGATAGTGCTAATTATTTTAATCAGAATGCCGTGTGGGACTGCATTAAATGCCTCACAGATGTTGAAACCCACGACGTAGACACAGCTACCTTTATCAGCTAAACTTGTAATTTCACTAAAAAACAACACCAAGCTCATTTGACAAGACTTTTCCACAAAGCCATGCTGATGACTATTAATTACGCTGCCATCTTTTAAGCCTTTTTCAACTCTGACCCATGTGAGCCTGTCTGAGCAGGATGAAGCTGCAATGCAAATGAGACATGGGGGCAGAGGGGACTTGCTGAGCAGTATCATCTCCAGGCCAGGAGCTGCACAGGGTAGGTAGTGCTAGTCGAGAAAGGATGAGGGAAAAAAAGACTGTTACCTTGTTAACCCTTTCCATCAATCCACTTGATTCCTTGGTCAGTGATTGCCCAGCCTGCTTGTTTTATCCTCTGTAAATAGTGATGCCTCAGGAGCTTTTTGCGAGTCTTCTGGAAGTTCTCCAGTGGTCCAGGATGTGCGAAAAATCAACACAAACATTTTGAAGAACTCTTTGGCACATTTCTTTAATATGCTGGGGTGCAACTTACCAAGTGCTGCTGATTGAAAAATGTTCAGTTTTGATAGCTGCTGTTTAACTTTCCCCTAAGTAACTGATGGAATAGAAAGTGCTTGCTTATCGCTGTGAGATAAGAATACATCATCCTGCCACTTTCCAAATACAAACCTGAAATATTTATTGAATACTTCTGCTTTTATGAATTATGACTGACAATTTTGAGATTCCTATCTAGCTGTGGAGCTATCCCATTGTTAGGATTTTGTTTGTTCCTGATACATTTAAACAGTTCCTCTTTATTGTTCTTACTGSCTGCAGATTTGTGTGTTGGTGTCTTTAATTTCCTATGGTAATTTCCTCACTGCTGATATATGCACACCCACACTGTCAAATCCAGATGCAAGTCCAAAGTCCAAACCACCAAAGTTTTAATGAATCTGGGCCCCTGATTTTGTCTTGACCCAGTACAAACAAGCAGCTATAAAGCTTGGATTGAGGTTTAATTTCTGAATTTCATATCCCTTTGCCCTGAATCCAGAAGAGCTTGCATGTTTCAAAGCCACCTCTTATTCAGTGGCTTTCAATCTTTTAGCATTGAGATTAGAAAAAAAATATCCCATTTGYTTCATTTATGTGAACCAGGAATGAACTGGTTTGTACTACGACAAAAATATCTGGCCTATTTTTTCAGTGGTGAGTATGGACTTYGCTACAGAGGTAACTGGTGGATGGGGCTGCTCTTCTCTGTTCCCATGCAGGGCTCAAACCTGTTGCAGAACTGGCTGCAGAGACTAGAGGATTTCTGCAGGTAGGGAGCAGCTATCGATTACGGAGGCAAAGCCCTTGCACTTTGGTCCAGGTGCTGCTGCAGTGTGTATCAATAAGGGAAGATGGGAAATAACGGGACAGTGGGGTGTAATGAATTCCTTGTAATGAATCAGGGTTGAGGCTGTGCACGTTACCTCCCTGTCCTGCTGAGCAGTGCTCAGCCCTGGGTGTGTGGATAGGAGGGTAAGCCTAATTGCTCGCTGCTTTTGAGTTCGGAGGTGGGTGGCAGTGGCATCTGGAGGCATTTGGGTGGGATAAGTGGGACTTTCTCATTGCTTTCTGCCAGCTGCTGTGGGAGGTGTGAGGTGTTTTCCACCCTTCTTGCTGCTGTCTCTGAACCAGCGCGCTGCCATCCACTGCAGTTATGCATGGGATGTTGGGCCCCAGGGGCTTAGAAAAGCCCTTCTAGGTAACAGCAGGTGACTTGTTATTTTTGATTGCAACTGGGTGACCATTTACTGACTCTTCGGCTGGGTAAAGTTATTTAGAAAGTTTTGCAGCTGGAAGAACGCTGCAAGCCTGGCTTACAACTCTCCTCTCTTTCCCAGTAATAGRCTTTGATTTGCCGTAGTTCATTTCCCTCTGAAGTCTGCTTTTTGTAGATAACATAAAGCACTTGGCATAGTGGTTGATAGCTGAATGTATGAAGCATGACATTTTCCTAGATACAGTATGCCATATGAACACTTGTCTTTTGTATCGGAACCCATAAACAAGAGTTGGCTGAGGGCAAATAGCTTGCTCAGGTCCTGTGGAGAGGCAGGGAGTGAGAGTCGGTGCTGCTGGGAGCGTGATGTGGTCACAGCTGCTTGAGGAGGGCATGCGGCAAGAGAAGGCAAAGCCCAAGGGCAAATGATCCCTGCGAGCCAGCTGGTAGCAGGTGAGGTGCCTCATGAGGTGCCTCAGTGAGACAGAAAGTAAGTCTTTTGGAAACTTAATTTCCTTCTTACTTGTTTTTCTGTCCAGTGATTAAAATACTGACATGTTTTTCTGTCTCTGGAGCACAGCAATCCACCTCTCCTCCCACCTCCCCCAGACCAGTGGAACCTCAGAAATTGGCATTAAGGACCAAGACACCCCTGCTGGGTTTGGTCCTGGACAGCCATGTGGGGGTAGATGATGGTGCCCATGCCGAGCCCTCCGGCGAGGCAGTTTTAACCTCTTGGTTTCTCCCTCACCGCCCACGAAGACAAGCTAAAAATAGTAGCCAGTCTTACAGAGTTCTGGGAAACTTAATTCCTTAGTATGAATAAAGCACAGAGCTCGGTGGCTGGAAAGCACTCTGTGCTGTGAGATGGAGCATTATGTATACCGGTGAATATGCAGAACTGTGTAGTATATTTTAAAAGTAATGAAGCTTCACACCTTCAGCTTTGCTATTAAAGCTTTGCCGAGAGCTGGATTCACACTGCTGCGCTGCTGRGAGTTATTAAGGGTGCGTGTGAACTGAGGGAAAATGACTGCCCTTCTCCTTAACAGCCCTGAWGGTTTTACACCAGCAGCCTGGCTCCAGCCAACACAGGACTTACCCAGAAAGGTAAAGGAGGRAGAAACTGGTCGTGTCATGAAGGGCAGCTAGAAGGATATGGGAAATACATAGCTCTGGTGAGTCAAGTTGAAGATACTTGGGGTTGAATTTTCAAGCCTCCTTTCCTAAACTGTGAAGGCAAGCTGCATGCAGGCAAGTATAGGCCAGAGACAACTCAAAGAAATGCTGACTTGCTCATGAAAATGCAGATTTTACAGTTGTGTGTGTAAGAACATTCGCATAGCAAGTAAGAAGCTGTGAACTGCTTCCCTTGACGCAGACTGAGCTTAGCCATATTCAGTTCAGGCTCAGTTTTAAGGGAAAGTAAGCTAATTACTGATTCTGGATGAGAATCAGGCGTCCGTTTGCATCGAGTTTTTGTGTTCTGTTTCAGCCGTACATTTATGAGATATCCAGAGGCGCGGGAACTGAAACTGAAGAAAATATTTGTGGGATTCTACAGAGACGGAAGCTGCCACTGGTTTGCACGTGTGAATTTTGCGAGTGCATTTTGGTGGCTTAGAATGAAAGTCTGGTGCTTGCTCATAATGAAAGTTGAACCTAAAACTGGCCATATTCAAATTCCCAGTGCCCAACAAGCTGGAGTATGGGGGCTTAAGGCAGAAGAGAGGGGCAACACCAGGTAAAGATGCTGCTATATTTATTTTAGTGCTTAGAGTTGATTAGAGTTGGGTGAAAATGATTAGCTGAAGGGATTCTGAGTAAACCAATTTAAAATGTAATTATGAAGGGCTCAAGATAGTGTGTGTGTGTGTAATTATGTTTCTTGCCTGCGTGCACTGTGGTCGGTGATTTTGTTCTGCAGCGAGCGGAAGGGGGAGGAAGGGGCGTGCAGGGGAATAGCTGCAGGGGGAGCAGCCGCTGTTGACAGGCTGCTTGGGCCGGGTTTATCCCGTGATCTGAAGGTGCGCTTTTAGCTGTGCCTGAGCTAGCGCTGAGCTGGGTATCAAACCCGGTGTAGCCATAGCAATGCGTAGTTGTGTTTCAGCTGCTCGGAGCTGGGGACAAACAGCCAGGCAGGCGGTCGCAGCGAGCTCCGTGCTGCTCTCCAGGGATGCTACAGGCTGTGCCACAGTGAGCTCGTACAACACCAGCCCATGCAAGCTGTGGCGTAGCTTGGGACAAGACCACTGACATTCTGGCTAGCAGCATTTCAAGGTTGTCCGTATTGCCCTTGTGACCAGCAGTGGGAAGTAAGCCCCATACGTTCGGCAAGTTGTCACAGGCCAGCTCGCGTCCACGCTGTTGGGAACGAAGTCACTCCAGGACGGGCTTGCGGCATCCGCACCACGCACTCTGAAGYGAGCTGCATCTGTGGGGAGTGGGTGTATGAGTTGGCAGACTTGTCCCCCTCAACTGTKCTTCACCCTCCTGCCAGACGCTGGCCCGGGGCTGGAGCCTGGGGTGAGTCGACCAGCGCAGTGCTGACACTGCGCGCAGCCGGGAGCCGTGCAGGGCAAGCCGCGCGGACCTTGCGGAGGCACCTTTTTGAGGCTGTTGCATCTGGGTTTTCCTCCAGCTGTTTTTCTTCTGTATTCTCATATTACTGAAGGTACAAAAGGTCAGGAAGTGTTCCTAGCATCCTTCTTACATTAAACAGGGAAGACAGTGAGGGAGAGAGAGGAGAGAAGAAATCACTGGTGGAAGGTGGGCTGTAACAGGGAAATCATTAAAGGGGTGAAGCCAGGAGTGCTTAAAATGCATTTTATCGTCAGTGGTGAAGGGACGTGATGTCAAATGAGCATGTCTGAGTTAGGTAGTGAGCTGTGCACAGAGGCACATTTAGGACAGAAAGTGAAAGGACAGGCTCCGGCTGACTCATGCACTCATCCATGGAGCGTGAGAGTTATCCCTGCTGTAAGAGCCCAGCCRCAGCGGGCAGCTGCTGTGCCGCACGTGACTCGCCGCCATCTGACATGGGAACCGAGGGCGGGAAGGAGCCTCCTGGGACAGCGTGGTCAGTCTCTGCTATCGCATCCTGGAATTCCTGATCAGGCACAGTCTTAAAGAATAAAAAAGCAGTGTTGTGCCCGTGTTATTTCATCATTTCTTTATGCTCTCTGTCTGTCTGCTTTCTGTTACTGGCCTTAGTTGGGTTGTTAGGTGCTTGGGGCAGTAGTGCTCTTCTTGTCCTCTCATCATTTGCTGCAGTGGGCCAGTATCACGCAGACTATCACGTCAGCACTTCAGACACATCCGCTGACATTTTTGGACATGGGCTGCAAGATAGAGATGTTCTGTTGGGACAGCCACATTTTCACAGCGGGAAACCCGTGTTTCTGTTTTGTCCTTTGATCAGTAGGTGCTGGTGTGTGTCTGAGGTTCCTGGTGATTTTTCAGCACAAACAACTAATCCTTTTCCTACTTAATCGTTCAGTCGGCACCAATGTGCATCTCTGAGTAATGGCCTACAGACCAGAACTTCTAAAACCACAAATCAAACTTTGAAAAATTGGTGCAATAAGAAATAAAGCTTCCCAATAAAGAGAAAGGAATATTTCAGCTGCTGTCATCTTAACTCTTAATACCTTCTTGCAGGAAAGAACTATTTTTGGAAGATGGCAAAGGAAATRAAAAGGCGTAGCAGTGCCTACAGCTGATAACACTGACCTGTTTTCCTGGCATTCCTCCAAATGCAAGGCCAGCTTTGCTTGAAATATAGGTGATTCATCAGTTGAATTGCAAGCAGATAGTATGGTGCAGAAGCACAGTCATAGACACGTTATTATTTCAACAACCTGAATTTTAGCTGTTCCACTTTAAAAACTAATGAAGCAAATAATGTTATGACACAGATGTAGGCAGTGAAAATGTGGCAGAGAAAGGCAATTAACCTCTGTACTAATAAAGTCTGTCAAATTAGTAAAATATTTTTTATATATCATAATAGCTAATAAGAAATATCTAGGCCATGAGTATTCAATGCCACAAGCCTTGTGGAATCATTTATGCCTTTGAAAAGTAGATGTAAAAATTCATAAAGGGGAAGCAGGAGGTTTTTATATCTTCTTTGCACAGGTGTAAAAGGCTAAAAAGTCACAGGGTGACTTTTGCTGGGGTGGGTTGTGGATTTCTCAGGTCCCATTGGCATCATGTCCCTCCTACTGCAGCTAAGGTTGGGCTTTTATTTCCACATACAGGCATTCTTTAATCACTTACCTGTTATATTATCGGTTCTCTGCCGGACATTCATGCGTCATTCTGAGCTGAAACACGATTGATTAAAAAACAAAGCAAAATGGATTCTGTAATCCAGCTACCTGTCTGGAGAAATGGGATTATATGAGATAGCTGCCTGGAGTAGGAGAAGGTTATGTCCAGTCCTTGTTCTCTCTGCCTCAGCATTCATGATTTCTCCCACTGAGAGATAGCATGAAGCTGATGTAGAATGTGAACCAAAGCTAGGTCAGTTAAATACAGGCTTGAAATTCTTTGCTAAATCATGTAAAAGTTATTGTGGACAAAACYGACTGCTCCCATGGTAGAACCAGCAATATTTCTGAAACCAAGTGAGCTTCCTAATGCATTAGTGTTGTAAGCATTGTTGTGCTATAACCATCACTTAGCAACTTCGCGTTGTATTTTGAACAACTTAGTCTATTGGTGAACAACACATCTGCAGTCCTGTCACATTGTAATGTCACCAAAGTTGCTGGACGCTCAACCATTGACAGTACAAATACACTGAAAAACATAGCCTGACCTTGTGTATGTCTTTTAGAATACACAGTAGTAAAACATTCTTTTATCTTGTTTGTAAACACTTCAGACCAATGCATTAAGGCATTACAAGATTAAAACCCCTTACTACTCCAACAACAGTTACCTCCCATCTTTTCTCTTAAAGCGAAACCTTTACAGTGTTGTATCTCATATTCACAATCTTACACAGCCATACCTTGTGCTGGTATGTGTGTGATAAAAGCAAAATTTTATCAAAGGCTTTCATATCTTAACTGTGTCCTACCTCTATACTTACAGAAGTGTTACTGTTAAAGGTGTTAAATAATATTTAAATATTAATAATTAACAACAAACACCTCGTATAAGTTATTGTTATCGAAGGGCACGTGCTCCTGATTATGGCCTCTGTCCTTGTGCTCCCCCACACCGTACCCTCCTACCTTTCCTGGCACAAAGGACCTTGTGTGAGTCTCCCATGCTTCCTACCATGGTCAAGACTTCTCTGATGGAAGGTATTGCACTGAAGAGCAGGCGTGGACCTGAATAATGGCCTTTCCCATGGACAGATAGCCTGTAACCCTCTCCCTTTGCATACGTAAGTCCTTCGTCTAATTTCAATTGAGGCGATTTGTATGACTTTGACTAACCAAGTGATTGATCTGATCACCCACATGACCACCCACCAGGGTGCACATCACGTCTCGCACAGTGCACGGGAATGCCGGTAGCGTTAGCATCTGTGTCTCAGTGACACAGTTTCTGGTGCAGCCATCTTTTGGCCAAGCCTTCATCAGGCTGGCTCCTGTTAAATTATATTCAGAGCCCTCAACTGAATTATTCACTACAAAATATAAAATTTGGCTGAACTTGATTAAAAGAAATGACAGAAACTACGTTATTTTAATCACGAGTGAGTTGCTGCCTTTGAATTTGTTTTAATTAAACATCAGGTCAGATTAACTACTCAAAGGGTCTTACTTTTTACCAGGTCTTAAAGTAGTGAATAGTTTGATAAGTTTTGAGTTCTTTTAAACAGGCTATTTATTGCTTGGGAAAAGAGCTTTTTGTGCTTTTTTAATTACACAGTAAAAACTATATTAAAAGTTAATTTTTTTACTTCTTATCTATATTTCAAGAAGCTTTGAAAGGATTAATTAAGCATCCAAACTATCTGGCGAGGTAGGTAAATGTTACTATCTCCACTTTCTGATAGGGAATCTGAGGCACAATGCCGTGTAAAGCCTGAATCCACCATGTCTCCTTTTCAGAAGAAGACAAGGAAGATCGGCACCTGCCAGGGAGCAATTAATAGATTAACAGAATCAGGTGTGAGTGGCTTTCCCAAGGTCAAACTATAATGTTGTGGATGGACAGTTGCGAGCATTTGCTGAACTGTGCAAACTCACAGGATAAGTGCTCCTAGTCGCAAGTGATGTACAAGACAGTACAAACTGCCATGAAACTTAGTGTTTGTGGTGCCTTAGGATAGCCCTGCCACGGCTCAGCTGAGTTCCTAGGCCACCACAGCATCTTGATAGCTGGCCATCCTGTGTCCCTGTGTCAAAGTCCTGCTTCCTATGGTGTGATCTGTAGGGATTCAGAGGTCTCCTCAGCAGATCCAGGCATGGGAAAGGAGCTAAAAGAGCCAGTTTGGCTCTGGTTGTTCTCAGTAATATCCGTGGACTTTGATGATTTCCACACCTGAAATCTGAAACATTTTCTTATACTCATGGAAGTTCTTCACTTAAAAACCACCTCCATCAAATCCAGTCTTCCTGTTGGTTTAGTACTTTTTACTAAAAATGGCAGAATTTACCATTCATCTGTATTTAATGATAAGCCCCTACAAGAACCACCACTCATCTGTGGGCTGAAAACAGCCCTTCATCTTGCACTCTTTCTGCTTTCTGTTCATCTGTATCCCAGTCCTCATCAACAGTTTCCCGTGGGAATTGTTATATTAAAAATGTAATGACAGCAATGTTGTTTTGTACAGGACTGTTCAGGAAAACAATGAATGCTGTGCAGATGTGCGTATTAAAAGCTCTGTATCTCTAGGAAATACACTGCTGTGTTTGGATAGGTTTTTCTCTCAAGCTGTAATTAACCACAGTCAGCAGCATGCTTGAAAGGGTTAAAGGAAAACAGGTTTGAGGAAATATTCAAAGCCATGTGTAGGTGCTGCGCGTTTGGCGATGCAGTTGCATGCATGCTTGCAAAAAACACAATGGGAAGTGTGTCAATCACCTCTCTTTGCAGATGCACGTAACTCTGTGTATGCAAGATGCTGGTTGCCACATAATTAGAGCACGGGGCTATGTCCCAATGCCCCAATTTCTGTTTGTGACCCTGCAGTGGCCTGGCAGTGACAAAGGACAAAGCATTCAACTTCTCCAGGTAAGTGCCATCACAAAGCAGGTGACCACACGTTTGTATGAATCACCCGGTGCTGCAGTGTTAAAAGTGCTATCAAGATAGCTGCATACAAAGCTCAGAGTTAGTCTCAATGTTATCTTCCTCGCTGTTAAATTTGGATATCTGCTATGTCCAGGTTGAGATCTCGGAGCTTATCTGCAAAGTGTGTCACATGAACACCTGATAGATTGTCTGAAGCTGTGTAACAAATATTTCCCTTTTTTGCTACTGCTAAAATTTCTCAGGCTCCTACACAAGTCTGTGGAATAAATTTCAGTAAGATGTATGACCTACCAGAAACCTAGGTACTTTGCTGAAATGCATTTCTTGAACTCTGCCTTCAGTACTGAAAGCACAGATAATAGCAGACATCAGTAACCATATTTTCAAAAAGTTATATATAATGTATGAAAGTATAAATGCATTATATAGCTATATTTGAAAAGTGAACTGCATATATTCATATTTATTTTCATCTATAAAGATTTCTTCCTGGGAGGAGAAGAGAGATAAAAAGAAAGGTCAACATATGACAGATGCGCTTCAGGGAAGTGGGTTGTCACACTGCAGGGAGGTGTTGAGATATCACGATGGGCATGCTACACAAACCTGAGCAGAACAAAATACGCTGTTTGGAAAATTGAGCAGACGACGTAGAAATCGTTAACTGATTTAGTGAGAAATGGTGCTGAGGTGAACTACAATTTTTRAATAATATGCAATCTGGAGGAGTCTCTGTAAAACAGGTGTTAGAGTTTCGAGTTGAACTTTTTACGTTTGTCCCTAAAGGCGGATCTGTTAAGTTTTTTCTTTGTGAGGGCATAGGCTTGAGGGGAATCACCTGTACCACAGCGGTATCCTCTGCTTTTAGAYATGGAACTGCAATCTGCTGCCCGTGCTGCTCTGAACTGACCTTTGAGTCTGCTCTTGCAATCCAGTATCTGTTCTCTGAGTCTAAGCTTTAAGTCACAGGCTTTGCAGCAGTCTCCCCAGAGAGCTTTGAGGCAGTTCATCAAAGCAGGTGGAAGGAAGAGTATATTGTAATAGATCTTTCATTCTTGCATATGAGTAATGAGGAGGAACAAAACACGCTGTCTGTGGACATAGTTTTTCTTTAGAAACCAATCATACCAGGACTATAAATATAAGCAATGTATTACAGGTGCTACGTACAGCCTTAAATATTCTTCTCTGGTGCCAAAATGTGTGTATTAGTGTGTTATGGACAGAGAGAAATAGTGTATTTTATTTTTGTGACAGCTCAAATACTGTGTTAAACAAATTACTCCCAGGACATCTCAAATGTTTTTATTGTCTGAGCAGCTCAATCCAAATGATTAGTTTGTGTTCAACTTCCTAGGTAAGTTAATAAGCTTTTTAGAGTATTTCATGATTGCAGTTTCACCGGTGTCTCAGAATTTATGCTTCTGTTTTGCCTGCTCGGCATTAGTATTGCTCATTCACTACTCAAGCACTTATTTCCTAAAGCGGCCCCTTCTCAGTACCTGCACTCCCTTCCCYCTCGACGCTTCGCTTTCCTGGTAGCTCTTGCATGTCCTGAAGGATGTGTACCTCTACCTGGGATAAATTATTCCTTGCTGGGCCTATTCCAGCAGCATTCAAGAACTTCCAGACACCGTTCGGAAATGAGTATGAAGTTGAAGCTAGCAGCTCTGCTGCCCAGGAGATTGAGTTGCTGTCATATTGCATCTGACTTGCATCAGATCAGAGTTTAGGATTTGGGTGATTTGTTCTTCAGATTAATGTCAATCTGTTTTAAATTAAAACACCCTGGGGCAAATCCTTTGCTATGATCAATGAACTGTCTGGCTGCCGTCAACCAACATTACAACAGACATGAATTTGGCCTCCTGGTTCATTGCCTCATCCCCTACAACATCACTTTCCTTATGTGATTCAGACATCAAGCCTTTGATCCTGTAAGTTGTTGACCGTCTTCCACTGAAATCAGTGAGAATGGAGGGTGCTTCGGTGTTCAACACCTTGTTGGTCTGGGCACAAGAAATGGACCACATATCTGCTCTACCTAAAATATAATGATAGTGTATCTATGAGCCTGAAATCTGCTTTGCACCTGTTTTATCACAGGAACAAAAGGCACAGGAAGTATTTGGAAAATGAGGAACACACCTGTGTGTGAGTGTATAACAAAACATCTTTATATATAATCATTTGCTATAAGTCATTTCAGAGTTGACAAGCTGTTTTTCAACTTCATGTCACCACTGCCTGATGCATCTAATTAGTCCTGTTTTCCAGCTGACAAATATCAGCTGCTTTTTCTAAAACATGGTTTCTCCCTTAAGTATATCCCTCTGGCAAAGTTAAATATTAATTATCYTTTTTTTATTTTATGATTATTCATGGGTGCTAATGTCACTACACAGTGAATGGGTAAATCAATACCACAAAATATTTAAAGTGTTGTTTCTGAACCTCTGCAGCAGCCGAGACGTACGCAGCCGTGCTAGAAATGAATGCGGCAGTTGTGGCTAGTCTGTGCCGACCGTCACGCATGTCAGTGGTGAGACTCAGAGCCCAGCGGTTTTGTGGATGGGGGCACTGGGCCTGGATGWGGGAAACGTACCTTCTCTTCCCAGCTCAGACACTGGCCTGTTTTATAACTGCAGAAATCATACCACCTTTTTTACTCTGCATATTGAAATTGCAAGGCACAGAAGAGCACAGATACTGAGGTGCCCAGATACCTCCGCAGGCCTGAGTTGTGTGGACTTGTACTTTTGCTGAGTAAGTTGGGTGTTGCTAGTCTGCTGGAGCTTTTCGGGGTCCTGCTGTCCTCCCTCCCACCCTTGGTGATGATGATTGTGGGAGCTGGTGGTGGGGTCTACTCTTAACTCTCTGTCGTGCTTTGCCCTACAGCTTGAGTAATTCCCTCTTCCCTAGTCTGCTCCCGCCCCTCATATGGAAGAGCACAGTCCTTCACTGAGCAGATGTGTGTCCTCCTCATTGCCAGCTATTTCACACGGATCCCATTTCTGTTTGTCTACTTTCTCTCCAGTGGACCACAGCCAGTGTCTGTAAGCCTTCCTTTCAAAGCCAGCCATCTTTGGATGCTGGCCCTCAGGAAGATCTATATCCATGCCTTGTGAAACGGGCTCAAAACCAGACACTGAGCAGGGAGATATGTTGTAATCGTGTTTCCTGAGACCAGTTATACCAGCTGTACCCACCCTATGACCTCATTAGCTGTTCCCACAAAAATGAAGTTGCCCATCTTGTCCACTTTGCTGCCACACTGATGTGAAGGCTGATGCAGTCATTTTCTTTCCTCCTGGAGGAGACTTTGTATTTGTCCTGTCCAGCCGGATTTGCAGCTGGGCTCATTCGCTGGCCCCATGCAGGGGCTGATGTAGCTGTGCAAGCCCTTATCCTTTGTGCCTTTCAAAGCATTGTTGGCAATTTTGAAGCTGTTCCCTTCCTCAGGTGGCACTTCAGGGTATGCAGGCTCACTTTTATCTGAATGTCTTTTGCTCACTGCAGCTCAAACCATCCGGCTCTCTGCGTGGATCAGAAAGATGCTGAAATACAGGAGGATTGCCTTATTCCAGTTTCTCACCTTGCCGTTGACGTGACTTTCTGACCTAGCTTCTCTGTGAATGTTTTCTAGCATGACTAGCATTTTCTTACCCACATCACACAACCCAGCACGTCTGCAGCCCAGTGTGCTAGACTTGTCTCTCCTCCCTCTCTGTAGCCAGTGAAGTAGTTGGGGTTCAGTTGATTCACTGAGACCATAGAACTGAAATAGCAACTGACACTTGTTAGGCTTGGGCTAACATTTTTTCAACATTTAGATGAAAATTAAACTTGGTCCTAGAGCAGTACGTTAAGCCCGGAGTGTTTGCGGATATATTTGTTGTAAAGATAAAAATTAATAACATCTGTTTGCATTGCAAGTGCCCTGCTTAGGAAATGGAGTGCAAATAACTATGCCTGGGTACCTGCCACATGTTTACATTGTGGTTTTATTACATGAAAATTTGCATGTCTCTTTTGTGTTTTTAATTATCTAAAAAAAGTGACACCTGATGGAGGTTTTGAAGAATGCTGTTTTTTTGCAGGTTAGATACCTACTAAAGATCCAACTCCTGACCAAAAGAAACTGAGGTGGGTAGAATCAATGTGAACATGAAAGCTCCCAAACTGGCAGTCATGGAGGATATCCAATCATTATAATTATTTCCAAGTAATTTAGCATATCTCTAATTATAATAAGAGGTCATCTTGATGCAAAATAATGTCTAATTAGACACAATCCCTTTTCAGATAGTTGTAATAGATTCCAGAGAAAAACCTTTTGGCTCTTCTTATTGGGAGCTTTTAATTCTTAATTTACAATTTTTTTTGTAATTAATTTTTTGAGCAAACAGGGCAAGTCAATCTATTTGAATTAATTCGCATTTCTTCCTTGGTTTCCTAGTCTCCCTCCCTGTTACTCCTCTTTTTCTTCACCTTATTTGAATATTACTCTAATTTATTCATGTTTGTTTGCAACCAGTGCATAATGATTTCAAGCCACAGGCGGGCAAGAGACTGCAGCACAGGAAAGGTTGCAGCTCTGGGAAGGAAGGAAGGTCTGGAAGAAGGTTGTGTTGGTCACCTTCATTTAGTTACAAACATCTTCTTGTKTCAGGACTGGTAAGGGCAGCAGCAGAGTTAAGAGGGATGGTGGGGCTGAGTTGGACAGGGTAGCAGAGCGGTGGAAGGAACCACCACAACCACAGAGAGGGAAAATGATAAGTACCCAAGCAGGAAAACTGACCGATCTGCATTTGCTAAAAAACATTATAAGCTGAATATTGTTTCACCTTGATACTTTATAAGAAAGTCCCTATGAGATCAGATTTGCAAAGAACACCTGGGCAGCATTCACAGAAACATATCATCTTTATTAGGCTGTGTTTGTACAGCCACTTGCTTTTTCCAGTGTTCATACATATCTATCCTTTTACCTTATGCAGACGTACCGTATGCTCAGTAGCAGGCAGATTTCTGCTCTAGTGCGTGCTCGCCCTTTCTCCCCTTGGAGCTGTGAATCTCTCCAGCTGTGAGAGGCAACGCTGTCCAGTGGTTTGAGCTGTAGGCTGGGCGCCAGCAGCTCCTGATGTGCTCTTGTCCTGGTTCCTTTCCTAACTTGTTCTGTATTTTCTGCATCTGTCAAGCAGTGGAACTTTTGTCAGGACAGTGGTGTCACAGTGTCATGGAAAAGTGACAAGAAAGCCATGTTTTTCATGTGGTCTATGATGTGAGACACTGGTTTTGTTTGGAATGGGAGTGCTCAAAAAACAAGGAACCCTAAGTTAGCAGGTGATCTTGTCTCCTTGTTTTCCTCATCTGTAAAAGATGCATAACAATGCTTATATATCTAACTCCCTTGGATATTGCGAAGATTAATTCATGTTTGTAATGCACTTTGAAAATAGAAATTGCTGAGTAGCATTAATTCAATCAGAAATTGTTTTTCTGTTAAACAGAATCTTTATCTTTCCTATAACTTGCCTCTGCTGATCTCAGCTTGTACTTAATGTATTTGGAATTAAATCCAATAGGAGAAGCTTAGATTCAGGGACAGAATGACCACAAGAGAGGAGGAGGGTTTTGTAAGATAGTAGATTGCTGCTTGGAGATGCAATCTACAATCTCGTTTGAGGGCCAAATCAAGGTGAAATAGTGCTCTGGACTAATAGATGCATTCATCTAATTTTCTGGTCAATTAAAAATCAGCCCAGACAGTGCATGAAGACTGGGGAGATTAAATAGAATCTACACAAATATGTCAGGGAACAAAAGGATACAAAGAACCTGAGTCTGCTATGTTGGAGCAGTCGGGGCAGTCCTAGTAAGAGGCAGTGCCTGTTCTGGGAACTTCTCTGTGCTGAACGAATTGTGGTATTCAAGATTACTTCTACACTAGTAAATAAAATAGGCCAGGGAACTGTTCGCTGGCCCCAAGGCCAGCTGGAGTGTCATGGCTTTTGACCATAARTTCTCTTCCTCTCCCACCCCAACAAGGTGGCCCATCCAAACTGTGTATTGGGAATGGTCCCTGGCATTGCTGGGAAGTGTCCAGGCATTGTTTGAGAGAGAGCTGGTTGCCGTGGGACAAGTCCGTGCCAAGGACTGCACTGACAGTCGAGCAGCGGGGATGGTGCTGTGCCAGTACTTGGGCCCATGCCCTGGCCCTCTTTGGTTGCCTAGTGCAGATAGCCCATATGTCTCTGACTCTCGGTCGCATCCTACTGTTCCTTCAGCCCTTCCTTGAATTCTTGGCTTGAATTCTTGTTTTATTTGTTTGTCTCAGAACAGCATTGCCAGGATCTGAACTGCCTTCTGGAACAGGTCAGATCACCCAGCCCATCGCTGGCTGCTTAATGAGCAGAGGGAGACATGCAGTCCTTCGGCGTGGTGGGAAGCGCAGGGCTGTATGCTCGGCTGGACCRTGCATGAAGAGTAAAAGGGTCAGTGCCCTGCCTCAACACACTAGTGCATGTACAGACCACAGTGCGGATGCATTCACAGGGCAATTCTCCGAGCTGTTGTTTCCCAGTCATTGCCAAGCTCTTAGTCTGTAATAACTTTGAAGCAAAGAAGTGGGTCTCAGCTAATAAAATGCCTTCTGTATGCAGAAGGCAACACAAGTTTGGTAATGCTATAGCTTTGGAAAGTGGGATGGAAAGTGATTATGAAACCTAAATAACTTACTCTAGAAGAAGAACTAATTTCTTCTAATTTGCAAAGCTAGAGTGTGTCATRTAGATCATTTGTAGGTTTCTGTGTGTAGTTACAAATACAAGTGTATTTATTTGACAAAATACTGGGAAAATGGGATGATGATCTGAAATTAGAGGCTGACTCAGATGATTGGAATTTAATTTGTCAGCGAGCGAAATTAGTAGCAATGAATAGAAGACATAAAATGACTTTATCAAATTTCCTGCACAGATCTTGTTTTACAGAAGAAAGAATGTACAGCACATAAAAACAACTCAAAATATTATAATAAATGTAAAATGATAGTCAGTTTTAGCATATGGCAGAAAGAAATGAAAAAAAACCCCAAACCCCACTGCTTTCTAGAAAAGTGCAGATTGTGCCATTCATGTTTAAGCTCTCCCAGTTCCCATGGGGGGAGGCCTGAGTGTACAGCCTTCTTGTCCTCTTAGCAAGAAAAGCTTTTCAGTACTGCAGATTATTAGGTCACATGTGTAAATGAGGCACACACTTAGATGATCTCCTGAACTGGGCTGCCTTTGCCACAGAAGCCAAAGGCAAGTTTTATGTTATCCCAAAACAACCTTCAAATAACACCACCTGTTGTATGGCAACTTTTGTTTTTCATTAGGAGAAAGGTGTTCTTGATGAAAGAAAAAGGCATTTTTCAGTCTTGCAAGGACCTCAGAAAGGTTCTCCTCAGAATGGAGAAATCACAAGATGAGGCCAAAACATTTAAAAGGCTTTGACAAGTTCTCTTTCAAGCTTTGGGGGACTTCTAAATAACTGTGAAATTCATAGACTCTTTCTCTTCTGCCTGTGACAATATAAATTGTTCTGTGATCCATATTGATAATAGCAACTGAGAGACAGATGATCAGAAGTCTAGCAGAAATCTAGCAATTTTTAATTGCTTGTGATCTTTAATTGAGATATAGAATAAATATAAGGGGACAAATAAGAGCCTGAGAAATTTGTTAAATGCAAACTGAGCTGGAATGAGTATCATGTCTCCTACTGGGACAACTAAAATGCAAAAGCCCATCTAGAAGCTAGGAACAAGGGTTGGGTTATGGAAAAATAGAAACCGGCATTCCTTGGCCAGGGAAGCAGATGTAATCATGAAGTGATTGTAGACTTGGGAAGCGTTATTTCTCTGCGAGTATATGCCCTCTAATTCACCTGAAAGATTCTTATCTGTTTTCCCTCCTAAAGTGTGCATATATACCTAGATTACTCATACAGATTATTTTGCTTCCTTTCATGCTTCAAAACCTATGTTTTGCTATTGTAAGGAGACTTTTCACTTGTGGTTGCAAGTTGCTGTCGAGACCGTCCCAAAGTAGACCTGCTGGCTATATCCGGACTGGAGTTCAGGCATGGAGATGGGTGTGATCATCGTATTGGAGACACAGACCCAAACTGTGGACAGTCACTGGCAGACGTCTGTGATGGGGGGCACTTAGTTTTCTCMCTGGGGCTCTTATGTGACACCCTTGCAGCACTGGCTGAAGCCTTTCTGCTGCATCGTGTATGGGGGGAAGAAAGGGAAGGTGGCATGAACTTGTGAACTATGTGGTGCCCTAGGTCCAAGGCTTAACAACCCCTCTCCCTGTCCGGCCCCACCTCTAGCACGAGAAGTGTCTCCAGTTCCCTCATACCTGAAGTTTTCATGGCCTGGTTTGTACCCTGCTTTGGACATCAGAAAATCAGCCTGAAACCCAGGCTGTGCTCCTTGAAAGGTGATCTTTTGAATCTATCCCATAATGCTGGCTCTGCCACTGCTCTGAAGCCAAAGGTTGAGAAGGAAGGAAGGTGCCAGGAATCTGGCTGGCTTTAACCCGCCTTAAAACCTCTGGTTGAGTGTTCCTTTATCAAATCCTGTAAAATGTTAAAGCTGGTGGTCCAGCGAGTACACAGGAAATCTCTGATGATTACAGAACCAAGGTTAAGGCACACAGAGTGAAACTCTGAGGAGCTCTTTGGGCCTGATGATGTGAGTAGGTAGCAAGCCAGGGGCCTTCCAGAGACCCACCCTGCTTCCCTGGCAGGGCGAACAGGTGAGTAAGGAAAGGAGCTGGCAAGGGAAAAGGCACGTAGGTCCTTTTCATCCAGGTCTGCCTTTTTTTCCTTTTGGGCATACCTCGAGGGGACAGGGTCTTTTTCTCCTCAAGAATATGTACACTATTGATGGACCTTGCTTAGGATGAGCAAAGACAGGAATGGTTTCTTCTGTCCAAAGGCTAAGAGCAGTTTTGKTTTTTTTAAGAATAACTTTATTAAAGTGGTGGCCTTTGGTACAAACGGTTAGACCCTCATCCTGCTGTAGCCGCTTCCCTGTGACAGTACTGTGTGTGATACAGTCTGAGCTTCACATGACTGCCAAACCTTTCCCTCTATTTTTTCATGTTTTTAAAGCCATTTCAAGTGTGCATGTGAAGATTCCAAAAATATTAATACAAATGACATTAAAAGACGTTTCTGGTGCTCCTATTTAGACTGTTCTTGGCAGAGGGCTGGGGAGTTCAGCTAGAGCTGCCCAGGCTTGCCAAAGCCAGCTGAGCAGCAGGTTCCCCCTCCTCCTCCCTCCACCACCAAGAAGGGGAAAAAAGTCTGTCGAGCCCTAGATAAACTTTGAAAATGTTAACAGAAAGAAGTGGAGAACAGTCCAGAAGCCAGATGTGGTGGGGAGAGAGGAAAAGATCTGGGCAGTCGTGAAATGGTAGAGGGGAAGGGATTTATCACGGGATGGTAGGAAGGGCTGCAGAGGGGATTAAAAACAGGCAAGTGAACATTACTGGAGGCTGATGATATTACAAGGGAAATAGCTGCTTGCTGCTGGCTGTGTAGGAGGCTTGTCAGACTTGGGGAAGTAAAAGCATAGTGCTTACATCAACAGGATTTTATTTTTTTTTTTAATGGCATCTGGTCCTGTGTTGCATTTGGGCATGATATTTAGTGACCTACCTACATGTGACACATTTACTGTAGGCAGCGTTGGTTGCTGCAGCTGGCAGGGACAGGAAAGCTTGCAGAGGGGAGCTCTGGAGCATGGGGTTCCAGTACTGTCCAAGCCCTGAACAGGTCCAAGCTGGGTACATCAGCGTCAGCACCAGAGGTGTCCCACTGGTGATTTAAGCCATGTGAGTTTCAATGTTCCAGCTTGAACTTTGGCTCTTGGGAGCCACTGTACTGAAAAGAAAATGTGTATTTCATTATGAGTGAAAAGGAATGCCTGAGCCATCTTCAGCAATTTGAAAAAAAGGATTTGGTTTGGCCTTTTTGTTGCACAGAAAAGTGGGGCACAGGGAGGGAGGGAGGGAGAATCCCTGCCTTCTCCAGCTCCCCAGCAGCAACCCGGGTGCAACCTGGAATTGCTGTGCCCATGCAAATGCCACAACCTTGAGCCTGGGCTTGGCCACATTCAGTGTTGGCCAACTRCTGGGTTTTTCCCTCCATAAAGAGCCCTGTGTGGTCACGAGGCATTTCACGAGTGAAGGAAGAGACCTAAATTGTGCCTTGCTGGCTCAGAGGCAGTGTGGGAGAGCTGAATGGAACTGGGCTGGGACTTAACGGGCATCTAGCAAAGCCCCGTCTGTGATGAAGCCCGGCTATGGCTCCTTGGTTCTCTGCTGCATCCCCGGCGTGGGCTGGGTCAGCTCTTGCACACCATGGTAGACGGCTAGCTGCCAAAGGAGAGTAGCCAGAATTAGGTGTGAGCCAAGCAGCGCCCTTCTACAGCCCATCCTAAACCACAGGAGGCTACGCTGACTGCATGAGCCGTGGGGGTCAGCCCCACCTCCGGGCAATCCCCAGAAGGGAGTGGGTGAGCCCTAGTCCCTCAGTACTGCAAGAGCTATGCAGGAGCTACATTCAGTCTCTACTGGTCATTAATGCCTTTTGCTCCTTATCCAAAGCCGTGGGGTTTTCAGGCTGCAAGGAGCAGCCAGTTTTGTAGAGCTTTTACTGTAACATTTCATCAGGCTGTGACCCATATTTGGGATTGCTCAGGTCCTTTCTCCCCCACTACTGTTCTTTGCACCTGAATGTTGTTTTCTTGGTAGTGAAGCTCTGCTCTTTTCTTTGGACCCCAGCTGGCATTTGCTTGATATGGACAGAGCACAGGAAGTTTTCCAAGTCCGTTTCAGAACATCAGATACCCTTAAAGGTTTGAAAGGGCTTATCAGTCAGTGACTTTGCAAGAGCATTTCAGACATGCTGCAGAATTAATGGGTTAGGTAAACAATGAGCGGATCTTTTTTACTGTTGTGGGTCACAGACCCCCTTCTGTTTCACTGGGCCTAGAGTTTTATGGCATGAAAAGGGATTGGACTGGATAAACCGGCAGTCTTTCCTGAGGACCTAGCACAGCACGATAATCACACAGTATTGTAGGCAACAGAGAGAATAGGAGCAATTGTATCCAATACCTGAGTTATTGGAACATGCCTGCCTATTCATGTGAGCCAGGAGAGAAAGATTGTTTTTCCTTTCTGAAGAGGGAAAATTGGAGGGAAGCTGTGCCAGAACCTTTCCAGGTTTAGAGAAGTGRAGGAAACACCTGCTACGCCATCAGCATTCTTGTTAACAGTGACTGCATGAGTGACAGAATCTGTCCCTTCCGGAGATGATTCAGACTCAGAAGACTCTTGGTAGTGATGACATGAACGCCTGGTAGCTCCTGAAAGCAGAACTAATGAGCAGTGCCACTCACTTAGCGTATGGTTTGACAACAGATGCACATGTTGGTAATTAAGTATTTGGCTGCATTACATTATTTTATTTTTGGATTTCTGAAACACACACCCATCGCAATCTCTAGACACATTTGCATGATTTAAAAGCGTTAAACTTATATCATAACAAAGGTAGAAAAATCAGCGTAGGGAAACTAAAATCCACTTTTCTGAAGAGCTCAGTAGCACATAGGCCTTCCTGTGCATCCCAAACCTAGGAAACATAGGCTCTGTATGGCAAAAACATACATAGGGAATAATCCCAGGGACTCCTCCCATGTTGAACGGAGCTATGTCTGTAGTTTCAGACCAAGCACAAGTCTTGGACCAGAGTTTTCTTCTACTGTATGATCATGTCCATCACTGCTTGTGACCCAGCGAAGGCTTGGAATGGCTTTGAACTTCATGAACTTCATAAATACCTGAATGCAATTATACCTTGCAGCACTAGAGAGCAGAATCAAGAAGAGATCTTCTGGAATGTTTTATTCTGTCCTTGCATGCCAGCAGTTAATGTATGTCAACACATTAATGCTGACCTCAGCTACAAGCTGCAAAATATGGACGTAATGGTGCTTGCTGGAGCATCTTGCTCCCAAATTTTATACCTTTTCTAACTCAGTCCAGATACTTACTAAAACTCTCCCTTGGAGCCCATGCAGCTTTGCTCTATATATCAGATATACTGGAGGAACTGTTGCCCTAGAAATTATGGAACTGCTTCTCAGCCCACTCTGCCCACGTTTCTGTGGCGGGTTGTTAAGGAGGAATTAGGGTGCTTCGTAAGGGCATGATGGAGAAGCATATGATGACTGGGGAGGTGACCTGGTCCAGGAATGGTGCATAATATTATGGTTTTCCCTGGACATTATCTTACAGGATGATAGTTTCCTTTTGGATGGAAGTTAGGAGCTGGGCCAATTATGTTGAACTTCAGTTTGTTTTGGGATTCTGAAAGCAGCAGAACTAGTGAGAAGACCTGTTCTTTATCCTGATGTTAGTAATGGTACACAGCAGAAGTCCAAGATCTACTGGAATGGAATATCCTTGAAAACCACCTGTGAAGTTGCTAAATATTTTGAATGTCTGGAGTCTCGTCTAGAAATTCTCAACCTTGTTTTACTMTTCAAAGAAATTCCAAGAATTTGTCACCGCTGCCTTCCGAAAGTATAATTGTGCACAGACTGTGCCATCTTTCCATGAAAAGATAACGTAAGATCTCCGTGTTTTGTTCTCTATATTTGTAAGCATGGTTCTAGAGCTAAAATTGCAAGATACTGATGCAAAGAYGCTATTTTACTGACTGAGAGGTGTCTCTGTGTATCTTTCTGTGTTCCTTTTCACTGGCTGGAAAGTCTGCCATCAGAAAATGACTACAGCTTAGACTGAAGTGGAGGTTAGCTATGCTTAATGAAAAAAGAATTTCAGTCAGCGCTGACACTGAGAAGAACATTTAGAATCTTGAAAGAGAAAGACAGAAATGAGAATATTAMGAAGAAAGATGTGACCAGGCAGCTCCACCTACAAACTGTAACCCTCCAGGGCAGTCTCAGGTTTCTGCTACGTACTAGCGTACAAAACAGATTACATCCTAACCTAGACTGCAAGCATGAGAGTATTGGAAATCTGTTGCAGGTGTTTGATGGTAAACAGTGTTTATAGCTGCCAGGATGGAAACATTTATATGTGTGAGTGAGTGCAAGTGGAGGGCAGGCCTCAAACTTTCACCCCATTACCTTCACATTTCGGTTTTGCTTTGCTGAGTACTAGRTGCCCTGTGATTTCAGCCTGATAGTGAGTTTAAGAAAGCACTGATGATTTTACTTGAGTATGTCCTGTGTTAAAATTTGAAATGCTAGAATCACCTGGGAAGTAGTGGGCTAGTTTATCACAGGAACAAAAATACACAATAGAGACTGAATGGAAGAGGATGAGTTCTGACAGGCATGCCTTTACTTTTTCAAGCAAGTATTTTTTGCTTGGGTGGGTGGTGCATTAGTTATATATACAACTCATGCTTTTAGCTACAGCAAAATGTGAGAAGACATAATAATAGCTCTTCACGTTAAGGCTTCCTCTTTTTTTCTTTATTTTTTTTTTTTTCTTTTTCAGTTCAGTTAGTTTGAGACTTTAGATTATTCTCTTTCTGAGAACTGGGGGAAGTATTTTTAATACCTCACAGTGTGAGTGGTGACTGGGCTGCCCTTAGCCTAAGATGAAAATAGCAGTAAATTTACTAGGGAGTTGAGCCAGAAGGTTGGACTTCTAGCGCAAGGCTCCTGATGACTGCCTCGCAGTGGTTCCCAGTCAGTCAGGAAGATAAAGAAAATGAACGTATCCATCCAAAATACAAGGCAAATTCACCTTTGATGACTTAGTGTGTGTGAAGGGCTAAATATGCTCTAGTGGTATCTTTTTTCCTAGGAAAAAAAAAAATAGCATTAGTATAGCCAAAAGGGCAATGTGTCTACTAAATTTTTGCTCTACACACAGTGGTTGACAATTGCCCACGAAGAAACTGTAGCACAAGCAGGACCAATGAACCTGTTGGTCCCCTCCGTCAGGGCTGTGTGCGGGCTGAGGTGGGCAGGGAGGGGCAAGAGGTGCTTGCCACAGCCCCAACACACCCGCTGCCAGTGTGTTTTGTGGGTGGGGTGGATGTTAAGGAAGGGAAGGTTAACGAGCTTGCTCAAGCGATCTTGTGCCGCAAACCACTAAGGGAACATCCTGCCTCCTTGGGGTAAAACATTCCCCCTTGCTTTCCCTTTTGGAAAATGCAGTTCTTAACTCCCACTTGTGCCAGTTTGGAGTAAAAAATACAAGAACATAAAATGGCTGGTCCAGCTCTGTCTATTGATAATGGTCGACCAGATGCCTAGGGAAGAGTACACAGGGCAAATGCAGGAATATTTCCTTATAAATTTCCTTCCTTCCTTCACCACAGAAGTTTGTGTCTAGTACCCCAATGGATGTCTGTCTTGTGAATTTATGTGACTGCATCTTGAGACCCTGTACTAGTCACAATATCTTTCGGCAAGGAGCTTCTCCATTTAACTACCAGTTCTGTTGAGAAGTACCTCTCCTCGTTTTGGCTCTGTCTCCTGATTTCTATTTTGTGTCCCTCATTCTTAGTGAGCATTTCTTATTCACCTTTTCTATGTCACTTTTTGCAATAATCTTACCCCTTAATTTTCTATTCCAAGAAATGAACCATCTGAACCCCCATYGTGTGTGCACCTTTGCATGCTCAATGGAAGCTGTGAAATGGGGCTGCAGAGGGTCTTTCTAGCAGGGATTTCTTCAGTACAGGCTTAAGGTGGCTCCTTCCCTGACTGCAGAGCAGCCATATAGGCACTTGTCTTCCTCAACTCCAAGGGGAATGGGCAGTCAGGTCAGCTGAGTTGTGTCTGACCTCAGGGAGCACTGAAGAAGTCATCCTTGTTTGCTTAACGTATGTGAAAGAGGTGCAGGGATGAGGGAACACAGACTGGGAACCATGCATCCTGCTCACTTCAGAAGACTCAACAGGTCTGTAAAATCATCCTATTAATAAAAACACACCTTTTCTAAATTCTGGGAAGGTACAAATACTTTAAAAACCTAGAACAGTTTAACCCCAACACAACATAACATAAAACGTCTTGAAGTTGAGTGAGGTAGAACTGATTAGAGATCAGAACTGGGGACTGCAAAGCTTGAGAGTCGGAGTCCTACCTCCTGTGAGCTGCCCTGGAGCCCCATGGGGGGCTGGGCAGGTTGAGGAGCGGAGGGCTCAAGCAGGCATTACCACAGCATACAGGCTGAGAGCATTCGAAAATCAGAATGCCCAACTTTCCTTTTTTTTTTCCCTTTAAATTGGGCAGATGCTTTAAAAGGCAGACATTTCTTTAATTTGTAGCTGTTAATTCATTTATAAACTACATGTGCTTTGCGAGTGATTATGCTAATGTACTTAAGAGTCTTTAAACCCCTGTACTGATTAGCCTAACCATTTATTTTAACTACATTGTCCAAGTAAGATGTTATCTTAAAAATGTGTCTAACAAAATTCCATAATCACAAATATGCTACTTTATTGAATGCAACTATTGGCTTTACTGAATTCAACCACTTACTTACACTTTAATTTTTAACATTCTGTTTTGCTTTGTATTCATGTATACTATATGGTGGGACAAGGCTGGTGGGACGCATTTAATGGCAAAAATAACCAGTCAAATTTATATTTCATCCTGTCTCCAGGCAAAAGATTTTGTGGGGTCACACTCAGCTCACACATGCAGAGGAGCAAGTGGGTTGTAACCCCTCCAAGGCAGGTGGGATGCACTGGCTCTCTGCCGTGAATTAGCACAACACGGCCCTGGCCTTGGTTTCTGCGCTGAGGTCTGCCAGGTGCTACAGGGCTGCAGGCAAATCACTTAGCCCAGCGGGTCTGGTTTTCCCCATCTGTATGGGGTAAAGATGCTTAGCTACCTTTGACGTTTACTGATGAGAAGTGCTATCTGAGTCATCGGCGTTGTTATTAAAGGTATCTAGAGTGATGATTTCTTTGGGCAGCTCCATGCTGAAGGTGGCTGAGGCCATTCTGGGCAGGTTCCCCTGGGGCTGCTGTGGTGTCRGTGTCATTGTCTAGTATCCAGGGAGTATAAAGAGAGATGAGCTCCCCCTGAACTGCTCTGAAAACAGCAAGGGTGTTTTCAGTGATCCGCCTGATATAAAAAAACTTGTTGCCAGCTTGCAGAAGGTCTTCTGCCAGCAGAGTCCCAGGACGTGACTCTGCTGGAGGGACAGAGTTTCTGCCTTTCGATGTGGAGAAGGGGCAAACATGTTCTGCCATCTCTGAGGCAAAACRACACCGCTCTTTGACATTTTTGTTGGTACATCTTTTAAAAATCTGTCTTAAGATGAATTTAAATTAAGAAGGTTTTTGATTGTGTGTTGCTACATGACCCCGGCATGCCGTGAAGTCAGGACGGCTGTTCTTTTGGGAGGGGTCTGCAGGGCAGACCCGCCTGGTCCTCATCTCGTTGCCAGCATCCCAGCCACATCGGGTATGGGGCAAGGCCACGCGTCCCTCCAGCCCCGGAGAGCTCGGAGGAAGCTGTGGGGGACTGGTGGTAATGAGGAGGGGCACTTCTAAGCCCTTCTGCCCTGGCCGTTTGCTCGGGCTGGTTCTTCCTCTGTGCCCTGAGYGCTCTCAGCAGCAAACATTAGAAACAGTTAACTGAGCTCTGGGTTTGTGTGAAATAACTGTGAAGGTCAGAGTAAAACACAACATACTTAACTCATCTGAAAATTACCCTCATCAACAGCATTGTTTATGCCTGATAGATAGCCTGAGCACCAATTTCGGTTGTCATTTCCTGAGGTGCCATCTGGGGTAGGTGTGCGGGGTGGAGATACGGAGGGAGGGTAAGGGGCTCTGCGACCCAGGGGCTGTGGCAGCAGCTCCCCAAGGAGCCGAGCGAGGGCTGCCTGCCTTGTGCTGTTAGGATCCCATGCCAGCTCACCTTGGCATCCTCTATCCTCCTTCTCTCTGCAGCAATCTCAGAATTATACCACTTTTTTTTTTTTTTTTGAGATTTGGTGCTGATGGTGCTGTGTGGAACAAAAACACCGAGGCATTTCCTGCCCCAAGATGGCCACTCTCTGAGGCACAGCCACTCGGGCAGGATACAGAGAGAAGGTTGGCTTCTCTTGTGGTCCCTGTTTCCCTTCGCTATCGGAGTCACATTCACAGAGTCAAACAGGGGTCATCCTCCCTCCCATCCCCTTCTTCAGGGGAAAGCTGTGTATTGGGGAGATTGGCAGAAGGTACAAAAGAGAAGGAAATGTGGGAAGGTAGCAGCTGGCCTGATCATGGAGGGTGGGATGCGAGAAATACAATAATACTCACCAAAAAAAAGAGGCAGAAATGAACCAAGGGGATAAGTGAGGATCTTGAAGGGGTGATAAACAATGATGTTTTGATATTTACRTATTTTTCTGTTCCTGATAGACAGTAATTTGTTTCTGGGAAGCTCTTTGTACCCTGTGCCCTGCTTGGGTATACATGCAGGAAATGGATCTAATCTTGTCCTAAAAATTCACAACTTGCATCGACTATTTTAAGAACTCTGATGAGCAAAAGAGAGAAAATTCATCCCAGGATCCATCAGTGGCATAGAACTATAAACTCTGCATAGTAGCATCAGATAGTACAAGCGGAAAAAAAAAAAAAGTCCGAGATAGACATCTGTATATCTAACACTATAAAACTACTTTCAAAAATGTGCTGTGGAAGGGACACATGGAAGAAGCTATGCTACTTTGCTAAAATGTGGTCTTTAGAGACTAGTTTGCCCAAAGGGGCAACTGCTTATACCCATGCGGCCCCGTCAAGCAGAACCCCTGCGCCTGCCCGTTGGGAATAGTGACACCTGTGCACGCGGGTGCTGACTTTTGCATACACAGAAGCTGCTTTTAGGGTGCATGAGTGCAAGCACTCCTCCCTGAACATCTGCAGGTGCGGCTGCATGCAAAGAGACAAAGGGAAGTTGAAAGAAGGCAATAGTATGTGCCCTTCATGGTAAAAAGTCATGAGTCACACTTCAAAATACCGTAAGATTCCACGTTTTCAGGCTTTTCTCTACAACCAGGAAGGCCAGAGTTTCAAGGATAGCAGGTAATAACCTCCAGGAAAGAGGACTATGAGCCCAGCGAAGCACAGGAGCTGACATACCCCCCAATGTCTCAAAACAGCTGCCACTGAACTGCCCGCAGCACAGATTCGGTATCACGCTCTGTGTCACCATTGAAATGTAAACCAGGAGATCTTCTTGCTGTCCTTGTAAGAATGGAGAGTGAAGCAAAGAGCTGCATAGCTTGTGGCGATGCAACTCCCACAAGAATGGCAGTACCAACGCAGGGATACTGCACATCAGCAYGGCTTCCTTCGTACGCATGTGTGCAAAGCGCAGGCTAAAAATGTGTGTGTGTGCGGGTTCTGCTTTGAGATAAGGCATGTCAAGGTCAAGCTAGATGTGTGAGGGTTAAACACCCACCTCACTGCAAAATGGGTAAAACAGTTGCATTTTAACATTTATGCTATGTCACTATTTAGTGTCATAAGAAAGTGTTTTTTTTCTTAAGTAGAGAGACATGCAGAAAGWATGTTGGCTTTTAGGATGGATTATAGAGCAAACAGAAACCAACTAAACCATGAGCACAAAACCATGCTGCTTTTTCTTCCATGCCAGTAATTAGGGGAGTTAAAAATCTTACCTACTTTCTTAATAAAAAAACCCAAAAAAACCCAAGATTTGCACTTCTATGGATTTCTCTGAAAAATTTTCATGGTCATGAGACCCACACCATATTGCAGGAAAACTTACTACTGAAAAGCAAATAGAGACATCTAAAAAAGAAAGATGAGTAAGAAGAGGATCTAGTCTATGATTTAATTGGAATCAATGGGAATTATGCCATTTGCCTTTGGTAGCAGCAGAATCAAAGCTGAAACACTGGCTGTAGTTTATTTTAGATTGCTGCCTGTCTGAATTTAGATTTCAGATATCTCCACAGGGTTCCTTTTCTTTTAACTATCTAAAATTTATGGCAGCAATATATATTCTAAATATTTTCCTCTACCGGAGGATCAGCTGAGCCTGTAAGGTCTGTGGGTGAGACAAGCCCTTTCCCTTTTTTTTCCGAGAGGGAGGTCTGCAAGATGTGAGTGTAAAGGGGGTGGATATTGCACCACAGGAGGATGTGCCTTGGGAYCAGGCTTCCAAAGCTGCATGAATGCAAAGGTGAGAGGTTCGAGCAAGTTGTGCTACTCAGCACTTCTCAGGTAGAGATATGGAGAGCAGAAACCGACTAAGTGGGCTGGAGATGGAGCAGCCTGCGGGGTGAAAGTCTCAGCAGGTTGTTGGCTGAGGACTGAGCTCTAGGCGTGAGGAACCAGTGGGGAAGACGGAGTGGAAGAGCCTGGTGTTGCCAAATCAATCCTTAATCTCTTGGAAAGTGCTGCATTGTTGTGAAACAGAGCACAGGGGGAAATATCCTCATGTAGGGAAGAAGGAAAAAATAAGGCCTGAAGTCAAAGAAAGAGGCTTGCAGAGGCAATAGGGAAATGGTATCCATCTGGGATAGATGTAACAGTCTGTGTAACATTAACACTTATATCTGAGTAGCAATACTCTTCTTGCTGGTAAATGTATATGATTATCTTTGGGTGATGAATGAAAAACAGTAGTCACTTAGTCTTTGAGAACAAAGTAATCACTGAGAAGTCAGCGTCTTCTGCAGCTCCTACCTGCTCTTTAATACTGGTCAGTGGGAAGGGACAGGCAGAGATCTCTGCAGGAGGTTTAGACAATCAGACAGACAGGGAGAAACTAGTGGTAAGCACTTGAGACACCAGGTGACCTGAAGAATAGATGACTTTCCTGCTGGAGGGAGAAGAAAAGTTTTAGAAAACAAAATCCAAGAAAAAAATCGTTAATGTTGGGTAGTGGGAAGTATCTAAGGGGCTGGGGCACAAAAGTAGCATCCTTGTGGAGGCATATATAGAAAATATGAACACATGTTGAGCTTTGTAACAGCCTAGTCAGGAATCACTAAAAAAATCACTAAAAAAAAAGAGGTGAGGTGCGTCTTAGAGAAAAAGTTGTGGTTTGCAGAACTCCAAAGTTTCCTGGAGCGCTCCTGCTGAGGGTCATTTTGCCTGATGGGTTTGCTGAGGCAGAGCATCATGGCTGTGTTTTCTCCCTATCCCTTTTTATCTGGTCAGAGGAGGGAAATACCAGACATGAAATAGGCAGTCAGCTCTGCTCCAGTCCTCTCAATGGCTAGGATTAAGCCATTGATCAAGCCTTCATATTTCAAATGAATAATGAAAAGCCTCACACTCTTTCCCTTATGCACTGTGTCCCATAGATGAGTGCTACTGAAGGTGCCCAGAGCGGACACTATCTGACATTGTAATAGAAAGCAACCGATGATAGGCAATTGTCTCTGCTAGAGCAACCAGAGCTGAAGAGGTAATATAACCTCCTATAAGCAGGGATAAATGATGACTGAGATGTTTCTATCCCAATAAATTATACAACACATGGTCTGTTATCCTTGGGTCTGATCCTGCATTTCTTGAATATTCTAACATGCAAATAATGTTAAGTTTTGGGCATGTGGGGAGTGCAGCTAAGGTTCAACATATAAAAGGTGTTAGCAAATTATTGTATGAAGCACAAAGGCTATCTGGACTTGTGTCTACAAAGGTTCCAGTGGCAGTAACCAAATGAGGGTTTGTTGAGTTGCTCTGAGTAGGAAGGATGTTTTTGCTTTGCTAAAAGAAACAGTAGAATTTGTGGAGCTGAATGTTAATGAGACCATTCAAAACTAAAATAAGTGTAGCCTATCTCTGTCAATTAATTTGAATAATATCATACTGAAGTAAAAAAAAACCTCAAACCAAACCCCAAACAAACCAAAGCAAAACACATTGTATCAATTTTTAATGTTAGCATTATTTGAGTGTTACGTGCTTTCTGCATCTCTCTGAGCCACAAATAAATAGATGGGATCCAGGAGGCTGTAGAGAGACGGGTGCTGGTCTCTTCTTCCGAGTAACAAGTGATAAGACGAGAGGAAATGGCCTCAAGTWGCGCCAGGGGAGGTTTAGATTGGATATTAGGAAAAATTTYTTCACTGAAAGGGTAGTCAGGCATTGGAACAGGCTGCCCAGGGAAGTGGTGGAGTCACCATCCCTGGAGGTGTTCAAAAAACGTGTGGATTATGAGGTGCTTCGGGACATGGTTTAATGGGCATGGGTACTGGGTTGATGGTTGGACTCAATGATCTTAGAGGTCTTTTCCAACCTTAATGATTCTATGATTCTATTATCTGTACTAGGTTCTCCTTCCTCATTTCAATGTGATTGCATCGTGTTGAAAAGGCTTTGGGTGAATGCATGCATTCAGAKACTCTTCACTGAAACCTCTAAGAACAAGAACAATTAGCTGTATAGGGGACCATACTATTCACATTATCTGCTGTTCAGCTTAAAAATTCAGCTTCTCTTCAACAGGTTTTCTCTGCGTGGTTTCATGAAGCATTTTTGGAGGAAAGTTGCGCAGGAGGGGAAAGGGTTCAGGAGCAAGGGAGATATCCATGGAGTGAAATTTATCTATTCACTGTGAACTCAGAGCCCAACAATCGATTATGGCAAATGTATCAGCCCAGAGGTAAACACAAAGCAGTTTATTAATGTGGGTGGCGTGATTAGCATGAAATAGAAATAGTACTTCACATTTATAAAGTACTATTATTATGATTCAATTAAACAATTTTAATATAATGGTTCAAACAGACAACATCTTTTTTAAAGATAGGAAACAGGCTTATTGAGGCTTAATGACACACACAGGGTCACACCACAAGTTTGAGGGATAAGCATCYGAATTAGAAGATCTGACTGCCGTTATAATGCTCTACATTAGATGACAATTCACAACAGAAAGAATGAATGGAAATAAAAAGACAGATGGAGAACGAAAAGAAACATGCATAAGTGTTTGAAATAAATCTATGCAGGGCAAGAATTAAACTGGTAATTGAAACCTTTGCTCACTTTTAAAGAGAATTAAATGTATTTGCTTGCAGTGCATTTGGAATAACAGGCTACTGAAAGGGATGATGGGGCCTGTGAGAGAAAGTGAAAGCATTTACTGAGGATGTTGCTAAAAGCTGTACGTTTGCCTCCATTTCCAGAAAGGAATAAGAGGACAGATGGCAGAAATTTCCCAAGGGAGAAAAAAGAATTACTAGAGAAGATCAGGATCAGACCTGCACAGGTGATCATGAAATAGAAATGCCTGAAAACTCAATTTCTCAAGGTCGATATAACCCATGCCTAGGTAACCAGCTTCGCTGAATTTTGAGGCAAATGGGACAAAATGAGAAAACTGGGAGGTGCTGGAGGACTGGTCAGAGTGTAATGTCAGTGATCACCTAGAGAGAATCAAAGTACATGAATATTGTCAGCTGGGTGGTTTCTATTTTATGTGTGTTTCTGCACCACAGTCATCGCTGGATTATCTGAGCACCTTCAGTACCATCAGCCATGTGGTCTTAGCGCTCTCAGCCTCTCCTCCTGAGACAAGAAGTGTGTCTTGGAGGGCCTTGTTTGAGGAGCACTTTTTTGTTATTATTAGTGTGTGTATTGTAGAATATTTGTTGCAACAGGATGGGCTGAGAAATTTGTCTTGTGCATGAACTGGAAGATTGTAGGTTAGGGAGGAGGCTGCATTCACAGTATCAGTTGCTCCTGGACAAGGTCTGGTTGGACTGGAAAGTGCTGGAGATTTAGCAAACTAAGGACAAGAGTTCCTCCTCCCTCACCATAGCTGTTGACCTTACCTCCAGCTGATTTGCACCTGCTTTCTCTCCGCTTTAGAGATAAAGACCCTTTTCAGACATGACCATCAGACTCCAGCTGTACAGAGGAATGCAGTTCTGTTCCAGTCCCAGTCTAACAACCAGATTTTGTGAGATGCAGATCCAGACCAGTGTCCAGAGTGTTATGATTGGAACTGATCCTTTCTCTCTCTTCTTAGTGGATGTCACAGAGACTTGCCAAGGGAGGTGTGAGCTCTAGGAGATGCTCAAAAAGTGCTTCATTTCCCATGTTGTTGGTAATGACTGTTCCTCTTATGTCAAATACTTTTATCTGGTCACAACTGAACCGATGATGGGCTTGACAATCATCTTGCTGGATCCTGGTTGGACTGCTTTGGAAGAATTAATGTCGAAAGTAAGATCAATTTTTGGACAACTAAGAAAAAGCCAGAGAATATTTTGAGCTGGAACTGAGAAGTTACTAGCACTGACCACTGAATTGCGTCRCAGACACATAGGCGCTCCTGGATTTCATATAGCCTCACTTCTATCTCTCAGAATTTATAATTTTCTTTAACAAAGAGCATTTTTTCTGACATTAAGAAACCACTTGGAATGTCTGTTGTCCTACTCTTATGTTATTACCAAGCCTAACTTACAAATATTGAGGGTGTAATATACAGCATGTTACCCTCATCTAAAAGGTGCAAGTACTGATGCAAAAAGTCACTTGCCCTGCAAGTATGCCTGGTGTTGCCCACAATAAATATCTCTTTGAGGGAAAGAATAGATGGAGAAGAGGTCACGCGTGGCTGATGATGATTGAAGCTATGTTTGTGCCCAGCACAGTAAAGATATTGTTCAGTACTTATCTTCCTTGTGAAAATATTACTATTGTAATAGTACCAACATATCTATGTGTGTCAATCATCTGTCATGCAAGCACCAGCTGGAGAAGTTAATTCTGCCCCATCACACATGTAAGTGGTGCCTCTTACCTTTGTCACAAATCATCCTCTTATATTTTGAATGAGAGTCAGCTCTCCCTGTGATCACACTGCTGACACTGCTAACTTGATCCGTCTGCATTTYGTTAAGGTAACTCACCAGGCAGTGCTTCTGGATGAAGCTTTGCCCAAAGGCACACCCATGCTTGAGGTTAGGTGGGGACGTTAGGCCCAGCTGTGAGCTGTGTGTGATACGTAAGGTTCACAAGCCGAGGAGTAGCCCTCGCCATGCACTTGAGAAGCTCAGCTCCTTCCTGCCCCTGCGTTGCTCACAGCGCTTAGTGGTTTAGTGCCGCCGTTCRCACGGGCCTTCCCCATCCCCTTCCCAGCAGTGCTGGGGAGGAGAGTTTGTGCGTCTAAGTCCAGATCAGAGGTGTAGCTCGCTTGAGTAGGATGCAGGTGGTGGGAGTGGGAGTGTGCAATCGCTCGCAGTCGCGCTGGGTGACAGCTAACCAAGACGGCTTCCTCCTCCCACGCGCAGGGCCCAGCTGAGAAGCGCTGTGAAGGCAGCGCCGCTTGGATCGCTTGTCTGTTCTCACTCGCTGTCAAGACGTGCAGCGGGCTCTCGGTCGGAGCGGGTGGGATGAGGTCACATCCTCCGTACCATGTCAGAATGGGAGTGACGGGCATCTCCCGTCTCAGTGCATGAGGAGTCAGCTTCCAGAGAGGTTTGATGGCACTGGCAGTTCTTGGTGTGTTGTCATCCTCTGAATGGAGCTCTGGATGGAGCAAGTTCGCTTTCTTCAGACTTATTTCTTACACTGAATACTGACCAAAGTTACATGTTGGTCTACACCAGCAGCAAATTTGTTCCTGGGGTTTTCATCCTTCAGTTCTTTAAACMACACTCTTATGAATGATCAATGTGAATTGGGCTACTCTATCTCAGCTCAATGTTAGGTATTCTGTATACTTTAAATCATCTGTATATAAAATGGTCAACCTCTTTCTAATCCCATGGCAGGACTTTAGTTTCTCCTTGAGTAGATATGGTGTCTGGCTTAATGTGTGCTGAGGCTGGTTGAGTAGACCTGGTTATTGTATTTACTTGTGCAGTAACTGAGATTGATACCCACTGAAATCTCAGCAAGAGTTGAATGAAATTTAATTCTATTGCAGCCAAAGGTGCTGCTTTGTATGGTTCCCAGCACAGTGGTCCATCACTGGGACACCTCAGTGCACTGGTAATAAAAATAATAAGTGATAAAGCTGCAGTTGATAATAGTTTAGTGAAGATGTGTTATTTCAATTGGGGTTTACAAGAACAGATCCTCACCACATCTCTTGCCCACCTTTTCAAGGAAATCTTAAAGACCTTTTTTTTTGCAGCTGCTCTTTCCGAGCTGCAAACTTCTTCTATGGATAGAGTACCAATAGGGATAAAAAATAGGAACTAAATTTACATTCTTCTTCTTTTTTTCTTCTTTTCTTTTTTTTTTTTTTTTGGGAAGCAATTTACATGTTATGCTTCTGGATCCTAAAGCAAAAGGAAATGTGCTTGACGCTAAAATTGGCTTCGTGGCTCCAGTTTTCTCAGCTCTGCACCACCTGCCTCTAATCAAACTGTCCAATTACAGGAAACAATTGTTTTCTTGCTTTCTGTTAAGTGCAGAAATTCATCCACTAAAGGACTTTTTACCAAATGTTGCTTTTAACAAAACCGCTTTCACAATTTGTTTTAAAAAAATGTGCTGATGTTTATGTCCAGGATGCATGTTAGAATTCAAACATATGGACACCAAGATCCACACAAGGTCATTCACAAAATAGTAATATTTATCCTAACTGATTGTAGGGTTTGGAAATCTCTATTGTATTGGGA
This sequence comes from Oceanodroma leucorhoa, assembly GCA_030449065.1. Taxonomy (NCBI): domain Eukaryota; kingdom Metazoa; phylum Chordata; class Aves; order Procellariiformes; genus Oceanodroma; species Oceanodroma leucorhoa. The sequence goes on from JASVER010000047.1 coordinate 6,661,012, forward strand.
GCAACTCAGTGGACATTAATAGAGTTTCACTATTGTTGTGGTAAGCTGAGAATCAGGCCCTGACCTATAATTATCACGTACATGAAGAGCACTGATAATACAGAAGGGAAATTGGTCCCCCTAGATATGCTTCCTTAATGTGAGACAATGACTTCAGGCTGTTTCTGAGCAGCAAATCTCCCAGGTGAAGTCTTGCTGGAGTAGAATAAAGTAGAATAAAAAGCAGAGTAAGAGGATCCAGCTTTGGTTAACAATGCTTTCCTTGCGAAACTAGATCTCAAACCAAATTATAGCCTTAACACGCTCAGTCAGTCCTACAGAAATACATGAGATCACATGGAGAAAGCAAATATACAGCTTGTCCTCTATAATTTTAACAATGATGTTTTTGTGTCTTCACCTAACAACTGCTTTTTATCTGCAAATAAACAGATTGATAAGGAAAATATTAACAATATCCTCTATAATTTAGAAGCTTATCAATTATACTAAAGGTATTTGATTGCCTCACAAACTTTGTATGAAATGAAAGACTAAGTAAGAGTGTAATGATCCTAGTTAAGAGACCTGTATAAAAAGAGATTTAAACCACTGTAAAATTTCCTTGAGAAGCATAAGACAGTTATTGAAAACTACTGAGTAGAAGAAACATGAGGAGCTACTATWCACTGTCTCATAACATGAGAAGGTGGGGGGTATTCTATGAAATTGACAGTCGATAAATGCAAAACAGATAAATGAGTAACTTGTAGGCATTAACTAGTAAGCCATCAGCATGTGGAATTAATTTCCATAGGAAATCTATATTAAACTGCAGCACAATTGGCAGCATTGCTACAGCCATGTTGAGAGGGGTGATGTACTAAAAACTACTTTTTGTTTCCAAAATATGTTTAATATGTGTCTGCGTACTCACAACTTGCAGCTATGCTAACTGGATCAATACACTGTGATTTCCTCTGTTAGTTGAATCAATGAGGAGGTGTTTGGTATACACTAGAAAAAGCTTTGGAAAGTGGATAGAATGCATTATATGAGAATTTCTCTTTGTCCTCATAACTATACTTGTCTATGCCTTTTTTTTTCTCCCACATTTTCCAATTTTTCTGCCTTTTAAATCAAGATCAAGAAGGGAACAATGCTGGAGATTTCTATGTTGGCTGGCTTGTACTGTTTAGCAACTTTTTGTTTGTGTGCTGAAGTGGGGGTTGGGGAATATATCACTTTATTCCTCTTATTTCCAAGATTGCTTTAGTCACACTTGAACAGTTAATCTTGCTGCATTTATATGGATAGTGCAGTGGTATATAAGGTAAGAATAAAAATTCAGTAACTATAGAACAAATTTCCATTGCTTTTAAAAGAGAATAAAAAGAGAAGAGTAACCTAACACAAAGCAAATGTTGCTTGCAGCGCAGTAAAACGCAGACAAAATCTGAAATGCTCCATAAAAAGGGAGCCAGCATGTTTACCAATTGTTATTCCTATGGCATGGGTGATTGTTTCATTTTATTGTGTAACCTGTTATTTATTACAGTGCCCATCAACATAGTAACATCCATTCTTCATATGATGGGTGCAAATATACTTTATATATGTTAGCCAAACAGCGTGAACAAATACAGCCTGACTTCTTTGGAGCTCTCAGCTCCAGAGACCTGAGAAGCCAAGCTAATATCCTGAATGACAAGTGCTCAGGTCTAGTGGAAAGTAGGTATGAAGAGATGCAATTCCTAGCACTCTTAACATTGCAGTTTGTGCCTATGTCCATTTCTAGAAGGACATATAAGGTTTGGTCCTAAACCTTGTGTAATGCAGAGAAGAGGATTTGGAGAGCAAAGGAGGTTCAGAGCAGTGGAGAGTGTTGCCTAAGGTTTCTTCATATGGGTGAAAAGGAACATAAGTATGTATGTTCTATATGTTCCGTATATATAGATAGGTCTGTATGGAGTTTTTAGAGTTATAAGAAGCTGGAGTGGTGGATGTGAAGGTACTGGGATAAGAGTAAGGTTAGTGGGTTGCAGTGCAAGGATGAGGGCTATGGGTATAGAAGATGTCCTGGCATAGACACTGGAAATGCTGGGAACTGGCAGAAAAAAAAGTATCATATAGGGATAATTCCATCATTATAACACCTTGTCTCCTGTTATAAATTGACCGTGTTTTCCCTACTGAAACAGGGAAAGGTTGTCCTCTGATTTTCAGGTTTCCTTTCATATATTCCACTTGAATGGTCATCCACTGTCGGTGTCTTGCTTTCCAGTTTGAAACATGGTCATCCTGCCAGGTGTGTGCGTACGCACATCTGCATGCACAGAGGGGTACTGCCAGCCCGGCCCTGCCTCCAGTGACCTGACGATCTTTGTGTGGTTGAGTGCATGGTCAGGATCAGGGAATGAAAAAGAAATGCATAAAGAAAGAAAGAAAGATAAAAGCAGGATTTCAAAGCATCGGGGATTCTGCAGGTCCCATAGAGACACTTCCCACCTGGAAACACGTGCTGCAGATTCGGTGTGCCCGGTGGTGGTGCAGCCTTTCCCTGCTGCGTGGTGGGCAGTGGGCAGTAGGCAATCAGAGCTCAGACAGAGCAGCAAAAGCCTCAGCCTGCTGTGAGGACTCCCCGAGGGGGAAGGAAGTCTCTGCACATCACAAAAAGCTTTTCTCTAGAATTTCTGCTATTTCCAGTTGTTTCAGGTCCTAGTGTATAAACTTTCCAGTGTGCTACACTGGAAGGATCTAAATTACACAGGTCAACCTACGCGGGAGGAATATACTCACTACTATAGTCTCACACCCTTCATCTCATTCTGGGATTATCCCTGGGCAATGAAATTTTTGCATGGGAGAAAGAGGGACACATGAATGGCCTGGATACCGTCTTTGCTTCCTGCCTTTCATGCCCCATCTGACTGCATTTTTCCCACATTTGTCACTAACCAGAATCATGTTTTGGTGTGGGGCTTGCAACTCATTTAGCCCTATAGGAATAAAAGCCCTGAGTTTAAATAAATATGCGTGTCTAACTTTCCCTTTCAGAAAAAAAAAGATGAAGAAAAAGACTTTTAACATATATGTGTCACATTACTTAGTTATGTAGGAATGGCCAGTATCCTGCAAGAACTGAACCAGGGTTCAGCAAGTCCAACAGCCAGCAGGTGCCCCCAGATGGCTTCAGAAGAAGATGCAAGAAACATGACCTTCGATGCGGTGCAGAACATGGGCTGAAGTATCACTGTGTTAGTAAAGATTGGCCATGTGATTTTAATCAGGTAATTGCCACGCTCCCACTGCCAATGACACAGCCTTGGAAGAGGCTGTCATAGAAACTAGTGACCCTCCTTTTGAACTAAAAGCAAGAACTATTGGTCAGCCATCCCTGGGGCAATTCCCTTGTGGGTCAGAATGGTATTTGGTTTTGTATTTAACTGTATTGAGCAAATTTAGCCTTTTTATTCTGGTCACAGTGCAAGTAGTTTCTAGAAAGACATCGCCTGCAAGAGTATGATACTGGTCACGTGGCTTTTTGAGTGGGTAGCTGAAACATTTTAAGTAACCAAAAATAATAGTAGGGAACATACGATAGCTTTTTGTTATGATTTTTATTTCATAGGACAGTCTTTAGCTAGTTACTCATGCTGAAATTCATTACTTTCAGGACTCACAAATATATTTTATGACTATCTAACAGCTTGTCTGCATATTGGAACACAACCTCACAAATAGCAGCACAGAAGCATTCGCAAAATTAATTTCATTAGTATTCTACTAGCTCCGGAGCTTAACTACTGTGAATAGGTGTTGCACAGGCAGTATAGTTTAATGGTTCCTGGGGTATTTTAACTCAGGACTGCACAGCCTAGTTTGTCAGCCTCTCTGCTTGTGGAAAGAGGGTCACAAAGTCTTTCAGTCTGCCCAGCTGTGAAATGGAATGCATATATTTAGGTAGCTTAACTAAAATTGGTAGCATGCATTGAAATATTTGGATGAAAGCTGCTTTACAGTGTAAGCACAAAGTATTATTATTAGAAACATTATTACATTATCAGCAGTGTGGCTTACAGTGAAAAACCATGAACTTCTGGCTTTAGGAGCAGTTTTKTTTTTTTTTTAACATAAGTATTCAAGAAATCTAAAATAGACAAAATAAGGACATAGATGTAAAACAAATAACAGTGATGTTAACTTTATTAAAAAGCTTCTTTGTGGTATCAGGCAGGAAGTGAAACTGCTTTCAAACTGCAAATATTTCTCAATCATTTCATGCACCAGCAATCTTTGTAATAGGTTTTCTGTTGGTTTTTGCAAAATGTTCAGATGAGCAGATAAAAGTTCAGACACAAGGGGAAAGGCAGTMATTTTTCTTGGATTTCACTGGCCATATATTTCATTCTGTGATTCAGAGTGACCTTAGAGTCCGTCTCCAAGAACAGATGTGCACACTGAAAGTTTGAGCCCTAACTATTTTTATAGGGTCATTCCTTTTCAGAAACCAGCAGTGCTATATGCTGGCAGCCAGCTAGCTGGCTTTGGGTGTTGACTCATGCTTGGTGACAGAGTTCAGTCAGAGATAGCTGAAGTAGAAACGGCTCCCAGCTATCTTCCCTACCCGCTGCTGRGGATGCTGCCTTGCCACGGGGCTGGCTGAACGTGAATGTGTGCCTGTGCCCTGGCCAGGGGAGCTTATTGCCTGCTGTACTCAGGTAAGCTCCTGCTGACTTCAGGCTGTAAACCCTGCTGACTCAAGAGGGGATACTTGTTCTGCTAAACTGTCCCTGGGATGGTAGCTTCCAACAGAGGGACAGAGGCGACAGCTGGCAGTGGTAAATGCTTCATCCATCCCAGTGAAATCTGCCAGCAAATGTTAATCAACACTTTTAGGTTTTGTGCTACTTGGAACTACTTTTCTGGTTCTAAGTATCATGTTATGTTGATCCCAGAGGGTCAARTACAAAAGTATTGAGCACTTGGAGATACTAAATGCCCTTACTCGGTGAATTAACGGGGCTTGAGAGCACTTGGCAATGGGACTGCTCAAAAAAACTTCCGTTAAAACTGTTGTTTGACAGAAAAATAGTTTTTTCATTAAAAACAGAAAGCTAGAAAATTGAAACTTCAGCTAGCATATTCACTGCTGCACCTGGGTCAGACTCAGAAAGCACAAGGACTAAGTGTTAATTAGATATCTCTTGACTCAGTAATTCTTGCTAAAAATGCTGCATGTGGGGCATGTAGAAGAGCAGCAGGTGTTGTGGTAGATTTTACTTGTCTAATCTTGTAGTTTCTAGACACCACCACCCCAGTCTCTGCATTTATTCAACCAGCAAAGGTTTATTCTTGCTGTACAAAAATGGAAGTAAAAAGGTAGAAAAAACACATGCAATTCAAAATTTCYGAGGTAATTCCATTTCACAGTGTTCAAAAGTGATCTAGTTTGAACATTTATTGGGTTACATCTCAGTCAAATGTTTGTCTAAATTTTGAAAAATTGATCTCTTGGTAAATTGAGAGAAAATTAAGCTTTTTAAAACCTTTGCAGATCTTTTCTGAGGATGAAAACACCTTAATTTTTGTAAGAAAATATATGTTAACAATGTTTACCAGGTCTAGTCACTGGCCTGGGATTTGGAAGACCTGGATTCAATTCTCTGTTCATTGTCTGGTTTCAACATATCACCTAGTTTTCCGGTGCCTCACCTCAGCATCTGTAAAACYGGGGTATTGTGTTTACCTCGCAGAGGTGTTGCGGAGGCCAGTACATTGAAGAGTGCGATGTGCTCTACCGTGGTTGTATAGGACAGTGAAAAGTCTGAAGGCTGTACATTCGTTGTTCCCTGGATTACTATTCTTGACGTTTTGCTTTGGCAAACAGGGAAAATAACAAAGTTCTCTAAAATCATAGCAATCTGCTGTTCCTGCTCTGTTTGCTTGCTCCAAAGCCTGGAAAGTTTTATTAGAATCTTTGCAGTGACTTCATATACTTTGTGTTGGGCTTTAATGACCTCAGGACTGTATGGACCAATGTATGTATTGTTGTGTGCTGAAAGTCCTCACATTTCAGAGGYTGATCTCAAGACTGCTGAGAGCTTGTCAAAGTCTACGTTTCATTAGATACTATGCACTTGCTTGATATCCACAAATTTCACAAGCGTGACGCTAACAGGAAGGAGAGCGTTTGGTACCTAAAAAGGATCGGTCCATTTGCTCCACTTGCTCCTCAAATCTTTTAGATAGCTAACAATAGTAGGTTAAAGCCTACCGATATCATGCTGTGTTACAGGAGGGCAAACAGAACGCTCAGTATCACAGGCGATATCATTCATAGAACAACACAACTAAAAGGAGGGGATGGAGCCTCTCCAAGCCTTGCAGGGAGTCGGTGGCTGCAGACTGTGCTCTGGATATTCCAGGAACCTTGATTCATTATCTGTTTGCACAGCATTTGTGAATGCTGTAGAAATGTTTATAAACAAGTGTCAGGTAACAGAAGAAGTACTTGATGAGCTCTCTAGTCACACAGACTGCAGATCGAGAGGCACCGATGATGATGAGCAGCAGAATGATTTCAAACACAATTTAGACGAAATGGAAGGGGATGGTGTGTTTTGCACCGAATGAGTTCATCTGCTCCAATGGTTCAGTTATTAAATCTGGTGGAGCAGGTTGGAAGTTTTAAAATCATAGGATCATTTAGGTTACTTCTAACCTTAGAAGGTCTCTTGTCAAACCTTCTACTCAAAGTGAGGTCAGCTAAAAGGTCAGACCAGATTGCTCAGGGCTTTGTCCAGTCAGATATGGAAAACCCCCAAGAATGGAGATCGCACAACCTCTTTGGGCAACCTGTTCCCATGCTTGATTTCTACTGCTCTCATTGCAAAAAATCTTTTTCCCCAGATCCAGTCTGAACCCCTCTTCTTACAACTTACGCTTTTGTCTCTCGTGCTCCCACTATATACCACTGTGAAGAACCTGCCTCTGTCTCCCTGATAACCTCCTCATAAGCACTGGGGGGCTGCTATTAGTCCCCCCCAAAGCCATCTCTTCTCCAGGCTGAACAAGCCCACCTCCCTCAGCCTCATTTCATTGGGCAAGTGCTCCAGCCCTGGTGGCCTTCTGCTGAACTCGCTCTGGTTTGTTGATATGTTGCTTCTCTGTCATACAGATTTATAGGAAGAAACCTAATTCCTTCAAAATCAAAATTTTCCATGGGAAATTTCAGTTTTCCTTGTAGAAAACTGTTTCCAGTTCAAATGTGGTCCATGCAGTCAGACGATGGGCTGCAGGGCTTCTGGCCTCACTGGCTCTGCAGCGTGGCAGCCATGGTTGGGGCAGATTGTCAACTGGCATTGCCAAGGGTCTCACTCAGTTCCAGAACTACTGAAACATTACTCTGGAGTTTCCAAAATGAGGTACTGTGTAATTTCAGGGAGGAGAATTTCCAAAACTGCAACATTTTCTTCTCCAAATTGACATCTCCTTCAGTTCCCCTTTTTCCTCTTTCCCCCCCCCCCCAAAGTAATTTTCTTCAGAATTGACTTTGCGTAAGGCACAGGCTGAACCTACAAATCCTTTTATTTTAATTTACCTAGAGGATTGTGAGAAATGGGCAGGAGACCCTGTCATTAGTAAGGTGTTTGTTTAACAGAACAAAACTATTTCCCTCTTTACTGTAGACTTCAGATTCTGAACAATTATTAACTTGCAGCCTTCCCTCTTCCTTCCTTCCTTTTCTCTTTATAGTTGGACCTAAGGTTTTGCATTTCTTTCTTATCTGCTGCTTTCAACATGTTAATAGTGAATTTTTGTGGGATTGCAGAGGCAGAAAGCAGAGGATGTTCCAGAGGGGATGTTAAAGTAATGGTAATAGAATTAATTTTTTTTTTTAATTAATAATTGTTCCATTTTAGATATAATCCTAGTTTTTCCCACGCAGGCAAACTCAGAGTGTCCTAGGCAAGCTTGAGAAGGGGCTGTATTGCTAGTCCTGGTGTATCATCTAAATTGGCCTCCTTTCCTTCTCTCACCCTCCCTGCTCTATTACAAGGCCAACAGCCGTGTGGACTTGGGAGTGACTCTGAGGTAGGTGACGTCATCAGAAAAGCCATAAATTTCTGGCTGGTGTGGCTTTGTATTAAGAAAATGAGGCAAGAGGGCCAGTAAATTTCATTCATCCACAGAAGGTGCCTCACAGCGTGAGGTTGAGCCGGTGGACTTCCGTGCCACGGGAGGTTGTAAATGTGAATGCCGTGCTGGATTGAAAAGGGCCTAGAAAATGTTATGAACAGTTGTAACATTTGAAGTAATAAGACAGGCTTAATTAAATCTCATATTTCAGGACATTGGCTAGTCTCTGCAGGGATCAGGAAGGATTTTCCCTTATCCATATATAGGATTTCATAATTGGCCAGGTGCATTATGGGGTTATTGTCTTTCTCTAAATCTGAGGTAGTGATTAAATACCTCTGCTAGGAGTGGGATGCTGGGCATGAGTGCTTGGCCTGATGTGGCATGGCAGATTTGGTCTTCCTTTAGATTGTCAGTTGCTTTCCCTTGTGATTTTTATTGTGATTCTTGCAATATTTGATGTTTTTCTAGCTCCTGGATGAAGGTAATGGCATTGCGAATCTTGGCTCTCACCAGGACACTAATTTTTTAGCCCTCCTATCAGTACAGTAAGGTTTGGAAATGTGACCAAAACCTCTGAAATAGAAGAAAACCCAGTCCATATTTTACTGCATTGTATATTGCATTGGTTGCTAATACTGTCTTTGCATGTCCCAACTCAGAGCAACTGCGTAATCCAGAACTTTGTCCTGTAATGAAAACAAATTAATGAGGTGGGATAATGCTCCTGACCTTTGAAGTGCTCTGAGAGATGGATAAGAAGGTGGTTTTTATGCCTGCATGTTCTTCATGGCTGCACTAGTTGTGACTGCAAAACTGTTTCTACCCAAACATTCAGTGTTCATGTAGCTGGGAGCCTGGAAAGCTTTAGTCTTTTGGGATGGTTGAGAGGAGAATCTAAGCCCAAAGCTAGATGTTTGTGTATTCCTGCTTAACTGCCACCTGGTATATGACCCGGCTTCCTGGAGACTTATGTTGCTACATTGATCTCCCACATTCCTGAGGTCCTAACGTGGCCGTGGAAAGGGGACAGGCATCTGAAACAGTGGCTCACTCGATGCAGGGCAGATGGGAGGTGTTGGGTCTTGGCCAGGATGTGCCTGCAGATGTATTCTGTTATCCTGGTGGGAAATGCTGGGGGCACCAGCTGAGAATTTATCTACCACTGGGTATAAAACCCTTCTAGCAGACAGGCCATGTGTTTCTGACTGCTGTGTACAGATACACAACCTTTTAGAGTTTTGTACTGAGAGCAGCCACCAGTTATATCCGTCAGCCAGCTGCTTGTGGTACTGCAGAATGGGAAAGGTCATTTTACTGGTGCAGGAGAGTGTGGAAGAGGGTCAGAGGAAACTTGACCAGCCTGTAGTATCTTGCCTGGTTGAATGAAGCACATTAAAAGCAATCCAGTTCCTGTGCTGTGTTTCTATGGAAAGGCCAAGATTGCTTTAATTAAAAGAACTTTTGTTAAAAGACCTCTGTCCCAAATCCTTTGTAAAGGAGCATTTAYGAATCATTAAGATTGCTACTAATTGTCACTGATCATTGTTCACAGTGAACTAGGAGCAAATATCTCTATGGTACTGGCCATACTGCAGATCTTTGTAAAGTAAATGTGCAGCGTATGAAAAATTTCTTTGCAGAATTTGCAGAAGGTTGTCTGGTGCAGATATGCATCTGTGTATTAGTCAAATTATTTGCTTTTAAGTGAAAGTAAGTGAAGAAAAAATACTGATGACACCCAGAGGCAGTGCAAAATGGTTTCAGTTTCTTGAACAGGGTACCTAGGTGTGAATCATCATATTTTCACTGTCGGAAAAACCCGAGTGTTTTTTCTTCAGGGTAACAAAGGTACATGTCAACTGTCTGAGTACAAAAGCTCAGTGAAGGCAACACACATTAGTTCTACCATGAGGTGAACTCCCCCAGGTCAACCCCTGGCAGGGGTACAACAATCAGCTTGGCAAGCCACCTCATGGTAAAACTTGTAGTGCCTCATCCTCACTATTTTTTTACCTCAAGGTAGCTGACATGCGTGTTAGCTACCCTGAGGTAAAAATGSCACCTCCTTATCAGCAAGCACCAGCCCTGAGATGCGTACGTGCAGGCCAACACTGTGCTCCCTGGCCCTCCCCAGGTGTGACAGTCAGCCTGTACCTTTGCCCACCCCATCTCTTTCTGCCTCTCCAGCACTCTTCATGACACAGAGTAAGCCCAGCATCCCTCCTGAATTCATTTCAACTCACTTCTTTCACCAAACCTGGCTTGTAAAATTCTCAGGCTGTCAAAGGGGCCCTTTTAACTAGTTTTGGAAAGATGTAATACTATTGGAAATCACCACGTGGTGTGCATTCTGCAGCCCTGAATGTGCTGTAGGCACTGAGAGCTCCTTGCATCATGCTTTTCCCCTCATGGGCTCTCTCCAGGTTCCTCTCCCATCTACTGCTTCTTCAGGCATTCMTGCTGGCTGCAGTTTTGCCCTCTTATGCTTGGAGTATCCCGATTTCCATCTCTACCAGGAAATAGGGGCTTTCTTATCTCTCATCTCCCTCTCATTTGCTGGAGGKCCCTTATTTGTTCCTGTGCTAGGAGCTAGGAATACACTTTTCCTTCCCACCAGTCTTATCTCCCAGACAGAGCAAAAAGAAGTAGTAAATTATTCAGTTGCCCACATTTTAGCTGTAATGGGGTGAGAAGCAGATGGTTAATAGCAACTATTATTTTTCTTTTCAGTATATAAGCCATTGCAGGGAGAAATAAAGATACTGGTTTGGCTGGGGAGAGGCAAGGGACTGCACGCATCCTGCACTTTTCTCCTTGGGTGAACAAGTTGTCATCAAAATCATATGGTCTGTGCTTTGATTTGTAGAACTTCTCCTGAACATTGGGCTTGCCTGGAGATGACATTCAAAAGTTCCCATATTACAGGCAGACAGATGAATGCCCTCAAGCTGAAAGTAAGACCTTGCTTGACTCAGAAAACTAATGTCATCTTCCTGTTGTTGTTATTGAAGGTAGTGTTATACTCCTGTGTATCTGAACATGACAGCAGTTACAGCATGGGTAAGTGCTTATAATCAGCTGTGATAGTGTTTATTTTAGAAGTCGAGTGAATCACTAGAAACCTGCTTGCTGAATGATTTTATCGGGGAAAACTGATGCCTTACAGCTATGTAAACTTACAGACAACTAGAAAATGATGTGGTACCAAGGCACCACAACACCTTAGATACATTCTATGTTCTAGGTATGGAGAACGTCTCAATTCAGCAGGTTTTATCTGAGAGTGCCGTTTGCTTGTCAACTACTCTTTTTTACTTCTGTCCTAATTTTCCTYCCCCTGGTGAGAAATTGTGTTTTCCCACCTCCTCTTCCCCTACAACTCAAAACGTCTATTATTCCAGTGTACCTCTGCCATCACTCTATGTTCCCGTTATTGAGTTATTCTTTAATATTGATCATTGTCTTCTCCTATCACAAAGCTTTAGCAGCAAAGGGCCAGAGGATTCTGATCACGTGTCTTTGACTCCCTAGATGTGACTCTAAGCTCTACTAAACCTGCCCAAGATCAAACTCTTGATTTGTTTGTGAGTTCAGACTTCTTATCCCAGGTCCTGTGAGTGATCTCTTCATGTGGGTGGCCTATGTGCTAAAAGGTTGGGCCTTGCATTTTTCTAGCCAAGTCACGTGTGGACCTCTGGAATCTCAGAAATTTTCCACTTGATAGAAGAAGGGGACTTCAGAAGTACTGCTATAAGTACTTAGATATATAGGCTGAGAAAATATTTCAGTGTGCTGATACCCTACTCTCCTGCCCACTTTTGGAAAATGGTGGCCTATTTCTTTGAAACTGCAGTTTGGCATACTAGTGGGTGTAGGCTGGCTTTAGCCAGGGTTTACTCATCCATCAGCAGAAATGGCACAAGGGCTTGGAAAGCTGCAAGATGCAACTTTAAACTTGCATCAGTTACATCGGTATGCTTTGTCTTCGGTGAACTTTGAATTGGCCCTTATGTCATGATGAGAGCTTCCTGAGCTTCAGGATGCTGTGGGGGGAACTCTGCCCCTTAGAATTCAGAATGTTAAAAGTTCAGAAGATGTATTGAATGAATAACTTTTAGATTCCTGGGTTTAAGATGCAAGTCACTGTTTTTGACAGAAGTACAGGCTTATATTATTAGAGAATGGTCTCAGTAGAGGCAAAATACCATTTACAGGTGAGAGAAATGACCAGCTTCCTTTGCCTTTAAGGAGAACACTTTTAGTTTTTTCACAAGTAGCTACGAGTTTACAGTTCTTGAACACAAACGACTTACGTGAAGGCTTCTGTAAGCAATATGGTAGGTCATTAAAGGTCCACAGAGGAGGCAGTAAGTGGTGACAAGTATCTGCAGGTGAAAGCCAAGTAGATAAATATAAGGTACTTTGGCACCTGTTTCCTTATCTAACCTTTTAAGATTGTCATTAACAGTTTCCTGTTTATCCTTCAGTTGAAATCTCTGCTCACCTTGAAGAAGCCGATTGTTTGGTGGGAAGACTCATTAGGAACTGCATCTTGCTCCATCTCAGCAATTGGGCAGTCAGCCCTGAGGTTTTATTCCCAATTCTGGACTGAATGGCTGCTTTACGTAACAAAATGTTGCTGAAGCCTGGTATCTTTGGCCATCAGAACTTATTTGCTTTAAAGCTAAAGGTTGTGTGGCTTTAATTTTTTTTTTCATTTTTTCTTTTCTTCTGTTTCTTTTTTTGGGCCCATTTTAAGATTAAAACCAAGAGGTATCTCAGAGGGTTTATGGTTAGCTCATGCTATACAAAATTACACACAGTAGGAAATCTGGGGACTTCTCTCTCTTGCTTCAGTGACTCTAGCAGCTTGCCCAGCGATCCTACAGTGACATGTTGTAAGGGTCATGGGTTTGGAGCAGAGCCAGCAGTGGTGTTAGCAAGCAGAATTCCTTATGACTCCACCATTTTTTTTCTTCTTTTTTTTTTTTTTTTTTTTTTTGCTATTGGCCCAGCGCAGGCAGCAAAAGTAACGTGTCTGAACTCGTTTCCTTGTCTGTTCTGCTAGTTACCCACTTTCTTCTCCCCCATTTCAGGGAACGTGGGGAAGAAAGGTTTGCCTGTGCCCAGCAGCACTGCAGGTGTCTGTCCCTCTGAAAGAGTCCCGGTGGTGTGGGYGTGCTGGAAAGAAAAATCCCCAGTGACTTCACCCAGCTTGGCTTGTGGTGGTTACTCACAATGAGGTCATATTTTTTTCTATTTTTTTCTTTTTTTTTTAGCTCTGCATGTTTAATGCTACATCTGGGTTTTTGCATATGAGTGAAACTGCAGCTCTGGGACTGATTCAGGGAGTTTTCTCTGCAGAGTAGTTTTGGTGAGTAAACACAGATAAGAGGAAGCTGGGTTAATCCAATAACTCCTCCCTCAAGGGCAGGTGCAGCAATGTGGCTCAAGGTACAGAACAGAGGAAATGCTTTGTTGACACAGGTGATCAGAGCAAAGTGGCCAAAATTGATATAATGATATTGGTTTGCAATGCAAAGCCCTGCTTTCTTAAGGCTGCTATTTTCAACCCTCCATAGCACATCTCTGTTCTTTCACCTCCGTTTGGTCAGGCATCCTGTTGTGGGTGAGTTCCSAGCTCCTCTTCATGCTCTCTCAGTAGCTGCTTTGCTGCAGTGCAGCTTGGACTGTGCTGTGTTAACCTATGAGGATTATTAAAATAAACTCTGAGTCATATTTGAGCTGTATATGGGATAAGATGGTTATCAAGGTTTATTTTTTCTTATAATTAATTCTCTTAAACAGTGCCTCATTAGATATCTTCTGTGACTGTTGGAAAAGTCCTCAGGGGGCTAGCAGTTGTTTGTTTTCAAGGGAAGTTCACATGATAAATAGCATACAGAAACTTGCCACTCTGTGAAGGATTTTTTTATTAATGATAATTAACCAGGCATTTTTCTTAAATCCTTGGTTCTTGTCCTGAATTCTCTCCCGCCTTTCTACTGCTATTACAGCTCTGATATTCTATAGCAAGTAAGAACATAACATTACAACTGTCAATTCACACATGGGWGATGGGGGAACTGCATTAAGAGCCCATCAGATAGGAGAGTAAGAGGCTGCTTAGGTTTCTATGGAGCCACTTCCAAGTTTGGCAAGCTGGGCTGGCGTGCCTTGGCCCGGACTGAACTCTTACTCCTATCAGCACTGCTGGGTTTGTAAGGGCTCTAAGTAACAACTTTCCATCTTGTCCTTGAATGTCTAGCACCCAGGGTTTCAGGCATGGCCTGTCTTTGTCTCTGTGGTATTCCTCTCCTTTCTCCATGCTTAAGGGTCTGCCTGGGAAGTAAGCACCGTATGCTTTCCCCCTCTCTGCAGCAGCGTGAGCTTTCTGTGTTACCTGTCCCCTGCCCTCCTTTGCTCACATGGCTGTCCGCTGGCTCACCTCCATTTCTCAGTGCCTCTATCTGATAAGACTGGTGCTGTTTAGATACGATTTTGGGAGGTGTCGGAAAATATCCTAGGAGACATAGTTCTTTCTTTAGTCATCTTTTCTTCTAACCTCAATCAGGAAATCTTGCTCTTCAAATTCTACTTCTCCAGTGGTCACCACCGTTCTCGCCTCCTCCTGTCTCTGCCCTCACTTCCCCTTCAAAAACAGGAATAACTGGCTTGCTGCTCCCAYTCAGAGCTTGTGGTCCACTGGGTGTGTGGGACACCACACGTGAAGTAGGAACTGTTCTGAGAGGAAAAAAAAAGGATGTTGCTGGTCCTCTGAGGCCTACCTCTGCCTTTCTGCTTTCCACTGTTGAATTATCTCTAACTGCCACAAGTTTTAGGTGAGGTGGTTAGATAGAGCTAACTGCATAATATGATCTCTCCAGTGATAGCTTTTACAGTCAAACGTTGCAAGGTTTTTCCATTTCTTTCTTCATCTTTTTCTTCTTCATGTTCTCTAAGTTTTTGTTTGCTAACACTGGGATATCTAGGAGGTATTTTTAGAAATACTGGTGAATCCAGAATGCTCACAAATTTTAGTAGAAATAACTTTTTTTTTTTTTTTTTCTCCAAAGCTGTGCCAAAGGTGCATGCATTAGTTAATACTTGTCAGTGTTCTCCCCAATTCAAGAGTTTCAGCCATGTAGTCAGGGACAAGGAGGAAATAACATATGGTATAAGTGATTACTCTTGTATCAGGAGCAATGAGTAGTGAACAGAGACTGTGAGGCTGGGACTTGTTTCTCTGCATGATTTGATGGATTGATCCATGATTAATCTGCAAACAGGAAGAAAAAGGGGATAATTAACAACAAACATGAAATTTGGAATGCATAATTTGACTAGTTGAAGCCACAGATTAGCTGTATTTTTGGATCCAGAGACTATTTGGAAAGGTTAAAGCTAGGAGGAGTTCTGGAATAGGCTGCATCAGCAAACTGGTACATTATTTACTCTGGCAAGGTTTTCAGCGGTGGGGAAAGCTATTCCAGGAGGTGTTAGTCTGGGCATGGTCAGCACTGGCTCTGAGTTTGTATAAAATGTAGATTCAGGAGATTACTGGGCACAGAAGCAGACTTTAGGAGTTGTAAGGCACCTCGGAACGTCAGCCCATTCGTTGGACTATTGGATCTGCTGAGACGTTCTGTTCTCCTCTCTGGAAAAGAGGAATTGGCCCGTGCTGTGGAATGACTAACAAATTGTCCCTGAGGACTGGGCAGYTAGGTAGGAAAATGTTATTTACCTTAAAAAAAGCAACGTTTTTTACGCATATTCAAGATGCTAATAATAAGCCGCCAGTGGAGTTCTGCTGTCCGCTCATAACTGTGGTCATCTCTTCTCCACAGTATGACTGAGTGTTAGCATTTGTCATTTCACCCAAACTACTCATGCACTAAAACTAACAATTTGGCCATCACATCTCTCCTGGGAGGTTTGGACGTGAATCATGGAAGAGGTTTTGGGTGTGTGCCACAAGTCATGGGAATTGTGGAAGGAAATTATTATATGCTAGATTTGTTTTATAGTAAACCAYATACTGTCCTAGAATTAGGCCCCTACTTTACATTCTCAGGACACAAGTCAAGGAGTTCTAACTCAGATGAAATTCCTCTTGCAGTTAGAAAGTTTGGCTGTCCCAAACATAATTTAGGTTTTCACTTGGCTTCTTGTTTACAGTTTCTTTTCTTTCTCATGTATTTTGTCTTCGGATTCAGGCTTGTTCTTTCACATGAAAAATCTGCCTTGATTCCTTGAGAGGCTGGTCAGTACTTTTGGTATTTATTTCTCTTCTCTTTCATATAGTTAAAGATATTTGGATGAGCACCCTCACCTCACATTCTGATCCATACATTTTTTTTTCCTGCAATCTCACAGGGGAGGCAAGAGTTATGAACATCTTTCTGGAGATGGCAGATATCTGGGGTAGGCCCCATTTAAGGCTGGGTTTTAGTACACACTGCCCCAGGAGTTGAGGGCATTCGGTACATCACACGCACAAACCAGCCCAAGAGTCAGTGAACTCAGCTGCAGCAAAACATCCATTTGCTATGTGATTGTCTGCTCTGAGTAACTCACTGGTGAAAAAAGTAGACTGATAAACCCTGTGCACTGAATTCCAAACTGTAGTAATTTCACTAGCATGCCTTAAAAAGTAAACAACAC